>CABFWB010001273.1:0-29840 GCA_902151455.1 Timema bartmani
GGTAACAATAATAAATTGTGATAAATTTGTACTTTTTTAAAAATAATATTAAAATGTGAAAAAATGTGTATTTATCTTTCATTTATAGTAATATTTCCCTCCCATTTAAATTATATATCTGTAGTAAGAGCCATATAGCTTTTTATAGATTTACTACTTTATAGAGTATATCTAAATATGACGTCATTTATAATACATGACTGGTTAATGCTGGATATAATCAAACGTCTCAGATTATAATTAATTCAATTTAAAGACGTCATACTCTTCTGACGTCATTGTATTATGTCAGATATTAAATTAATAAATGTATTTTTTTTGACGTCACTGGGATACCGATATTTTATTTTATTTCATATTTTAACTACACCATCCCCGTGTACGACGTCATATCGCCCCATACGTCATTGTTGCTATTTAAATATCTCTAACCCCCCACTCCACACCTGAAACGACATTGAATATTAATTCAAAATTTATTCAAGTGACGTCACGCACACCATCTCTGGCTCAGTGACGATTGCCTTATACGTCAGAGTCACAAATACTGGCTCAGAGTTGAAACGGATCAGATCCGGGCTCTTACTACTTAAGTTTTATAACTACCCATGTTTTCTTCAAAATATTTACTGCACTGAATGAAATGAAAAATGAAAAATGCTGTCCGTTTGTCGGCGGCAAAATCTTTAGAAATGCTAAGCGTGTCTAACTAATTAAAAGCTGATCCTGCTCACTAGAGTCAGAATTTACATGCAAATCAAAGTCCCAATATGTGATGTCTGAAATATGCAAATACATATGAAATTCCACCACGCAGGTAATACTGCCAGTATCTGTCTAAAAAACCACTATCCTGGTGTGGTCCGAAATAATACTTAACTAAATTAAAATTTGCACGTAACAGAAAAGGCTTTACTACGACAGGCTTAGTAAGCCGGTTGCCGAGACAAACTCATACTCGAGCTGTCACGAGGAGAAGAAAGATTAGGAACGAAGTTATCCAGGAAAGAGTGGGAGTACAAGGAGTAAATGAGATAGTAGAGGAAGCAAGACTGGGATGTTATGTGCATGTAATGAGAATGGAAAAAGAGAGGATGTCGAAAAAAAGTTGGAAATGAAGTATGTAGGTAAAATATCACAAGGTAGGCCAAGAAAGAGATGGTAGGAGCAGATAGCAGAAAGTTTTCAATTGAGAGGAGAAGAATGGACGGAATTAAAGGAGGAAGAATGGTGGAAGGATAGAGGAAGATGGAGGCATTTTAACAAACGGACCCGGCAACAGGCTGGAAACAGTTAATGATGATGAGAAAGGGCTTTACATTAAATAATAGAATATCTGGCTGTTTCTGCCAATTTAATGAACAGTACAAAATAATTTACAATGAAACAAAATTTTTCATATGGATTAAATAATAGTAATAATTCCTAGCATTCTCATAATTTTTCATAACGTAAAAATAATTTTTCAAATCTTCTGGTGCCGTATTTTGCCTCTTCTGTAGCAACATTTTGTAGGATGAAATTCTTTTTTACTTCACAAGAAGTGATTGGGGAATGTTTTCATATTTCTTTCGTTATAATTCAATTAATTTCAGTCTAGTATTTCCCCCCACAAATGATAGGTATCTTTCACATGTTTCGATGTTTCAAGTGTCTTATTTTTTACAAGAATGAAAGAGATGCGAAACAACATTGCTACAACAATGTAATGTTTATATTTTAATGTCAACAAGCTGTAATTATTCTTATGCTGAAAATAATTTTGTCTCGATATAAATTAATTGTAGTTATCAATGAATTATACTAATATAATCAACTACAAAATGATATTCAGTGTACTGAAATTCAATTAAACTGGCATGGATAAGTATTCAGCTTAGTGAAGTGTGTATAGGCATTGCAATAGTTTCTACCAGTGTAATAGTTTTATTCTCTAAAATAAATTAAGGAATTATTGGTCGTTAGTTGTTACATTTTTATAGCCACTAAGGGAAATACAAGCCACACGCTGATTGGACGCAGCCTCTTGAGGGGTGGCAGCCGGCAGGACGCCAACATCTTGAAAAATGCGTTGTAATATCTCAACTCCTTGGCGTCGCTATCTCTATAATTGGTGGGCGAGAATAAGGCTAGGAAAGTCTTCATTGGAATGTCCTGGGCGCGATATAAAAGATACATGAGACAATAATGGCCACAAAGGTCTGAGGCTATGCCTTAAAGTTTTACCGTGATACGAGACCATTGGGAAATGTTTTTACGTATAAATAGAAAATTCGACTCTATGCGGGTGAAAAACCCATAACTGTCAAAGTAATCTCCCACGCCGTTCTTGTCGATAAAGATGGTAACCCAATGCTTCCTAGGCTTGGTGTGTGGATTCGTGTTGATGACGAGAGCTTTAGGGTGCGCAATTCTTCAGAATAGTTGATCAGCAGGGAAAACACCCGAACGTACAGAACGGAAGCACGCATGTCTAATGGTGTGCGTGTCCATCTTCAATCAGACAATCTCGAAGTACCCAAACGATGGAAGCTGAACAAAAATTCCAAACAGAACTATGTGCCATGCACGTAATGTGACCCCATTTAATTGTTTTCAAAGACGAACATCCTCAGTCGTACAGATCCACGATCGACGTAGGTGTGTATTTGGCTAGAATATTTTTCTTTCCTGCTCCCTTGACGCAGATGGTTTCTGCACGCAGTGTGGCAAGGGAGATTAAGGAATTGAGCAGGCTGTAAATTGTAATCCATATCACCGCTATCCCAGGGAATTATGTGCAATGTGTTGAAGATATGCTTGGCTTGCTTTTTAACCGCAATGGAAAGTTCCTCTTAGGCGTAAAGGGGTTTTAACAAACAAAGTAATGTACCGCATATAGATAAAACATTTAGTTCCTTGACGATAAGCTCTTTGTTGTCGTTGATGTAGCTCTGAAAATCGACAATGACGTCCATGATTTAAATGACTGGATAGTGGGGCGTGACATAGTTTTTATTAACTCCCATAATCAGCCCCAATGTTTCTGTCTTTGTCCCTGTTGATGGTGGCAAACTCTTCGTACACGATACAGTTGACGGTTTAGTTGAGTGCCTAGGGGAAGCTCACTTCAATGCTCAGAGATCATGCATCGTCAAATTCCAATGTGATGTCATGTGGGCGTACAGATTAGGTGTGAGTTCGAAAGCCATGAGATGATACCTCTTAAGGTAGGCGTCACGTGTGATGTCAGTACCCTTTTTCATGAAATGGATACGTGCTCCAAAAAACAGCGTGTGGTATGACATGGTTTAGTTGAAATTTGTGAAGTCGGACTGCAAAGATTTTGACGGCACTAGTTCACCGTCCACGCACAGCATTGTATGATTCATGTCATACGTATGAAAATTGAACGGATTCTTGGTTTCGTCTCCGTTGAACGTCCCGTTCGAAACAAATCTTACGATGCCTCACTTGGATAGCTGTCCCGTGAATACGTTGCCCAGCGATTTACCTTGCACTCCCAAAGGAACGGTTAGCGTTTTGACTTACACTCAAGTGATGGGATACTTTGCGGGACTGACGCTTAATGCTTTGGCATTTGACAACAGGACAAACAGCACTACTTTGACACGCCGCACTAAAAGACTGGCCTCGATTATGTGAACGTTAAATTGCGTGATTTGCAGTTGCAGCCATATGATTGAACGCGTCTCTGGAACGTACCAACTTGACCCTGATTTCTGTAATATTCTATAGGTATTACTCTAGACTAAATCCGTCACCGTGTAAATACTACGATGACTACGATGCGTCTAAAATCCCTTGTTGGTGTTGTTAGCCACTTCAAACGTGTTGGGGTTTTTTTCGTAACATAGGCCACAGGTAAGGTGCATTCTTTTAGAAAAGATTTTTTAATTTAGCAAGGTCTCGATGTACTATTTGTACGCATAAGTGTTGCTGAAGCGGTGAGACTAGTTTTTGTTTAAAAACAAATCCACCTGTCTGAATAGTTAGTGCAACCAGTTGTCGATGGGAGTGATTTGATCTACGTCGGTGAAAGCGCCGGCGTGGGGGTTCATTATTTTAGCCTTAAGATATAGCAAGGTCTGTCGCCTGTCGCCTTGACCGTTAATGGTAAATTTGATCGGTGAATCATCCGTGAGGGGAGATACAGGTTTGTACTGGATCCATTGTTTGCCTTCGAGACTGGTTTATATCGGTGGAACGGAAAAGAGATCGAGTTTGCTGCTGGTACACTCGATGGACTGAGGTGTAGAAAATACATTTCAACTGAAAATTTCAACAGCTTCCTATTTTTTGAGGACCGTTTTACGTTGGGTTATGACATAAGACTGACATCAGTGTTTATTAGGACACCCTGAGCCTGAGCCGAACATGTGTGTCGATATTTTGCTCCACATTTCGTTTCAGGTTATTTCCAGCCTCACTGGCATTCCAGCATAGGGCCTCTCTGAAAAAACGACGCTGATTGATGACGTGAGAGAGCACGTCGATGCCTGTATGAAGCGCCTGTTTTATAATGGCTATAGCACCGATTCTCAACATTGGTATGACACTCCTGGTTATGCCGCTGAAAAAACTCCCTATTCCATACCCGCGATAGTAGGGAACACCGTGTTAGATCCTGTTCCAGCCTGGTTGACGTATCCTTGGTAGAGACAGTTCATGTTGAGCAGCGTCTAAAATGAAGTTTCACGCACACTTTTCCAAACTCAAATGGTCATTGCTCACCCGTGTTTGCTCATACATTGATTTCCAAGCTATTAATTTCCCGTCTAAGTACGGGCACGTAGCCGTAAACATAGTCGGAGTTGTTGATCCATACGATACGTATAACCATGGAACAATGCCACCCAAGGGCTGTGGATAGACGATATCGGTGTAGATGAACATCTGTGAGGTAGTCCTAGTAGAATATTTGCGACATATGGTGTATTTTTGTCTTCGATCAAGTTAGTATCGGGCTCGTACCCAAGCTGCAGACAAAGTTGAATAGATAGTGGTTGCACTTTTATCTTCAAAGGAGCCGATTATATTTAATGGAGCCGATGTGATAATGCTGACTTTATTGTTCAGAGGTGAGTGAGAAAATAAGACCCGGTTTGTTTTGGATTATGGTCGCCGTATAGGTTGTCTCTGAACGTTGGTCTCTGAAACGTCGACAGACTCCATCTGGATACTGGAATGATTTTCAATATTGTAAGCGTCGATAAGCTCCTGGAGGATGTGCACATAGTGATACCTGCTATTTTTTGTAAAGTAACACCACATGCACCCTTTTAGAGTTCTTTTTAATCGTTCCACACTGCTTGCCTTCCAATCCGGATTATGGGTGGTGTAGTATTACATGCCTTTTTTTGTATTGAGAAATTGCCGTACGAGACGACGTGAACTCTGTCCCCTTTTTCTTCTGTAAACTTAGAGGATTAAGTCCAATTTGTTCGAAAATGTGCTAAAAGACATCCCTCATGACACTCCCATCTTGGAGGGAATCGTCCTCGCCCGGTCCATCTTGCTAAACACGTTGATGACGGTGAGCAAGTACACGGCGCCGTCGTTGTATTTGCTGAGACTTCGCATAATGTTGAGCTCGGCTTGCCAGAGATCGTCACTGTTGGGCACCACGTACTTGTTGCGTGGAATATTTCTTATCACAGGTTTGTGTAAAGTATAAGCGTCCTGCACACGAAGCCATTCTCGTATTTTGTCCGTATCTTTTGGGATGCCTTTATGATGAGAATACAGGATGAGAAAGGCCGTATTAACTGTTGACCACACAGATGATTAGGCGTGGAATGGCAGCCACCTGTTTTTGTCCACCCTTTTCAATTTCTTATTTTTTCATGGAAGAGAGATTCAATGGTGTAACTGGTTTAGATACGGGCGTCGGGTCTCTAATGGGTGCCAAGCATTTCGGATTGATAGTGAATTCTTTTGGAATGTTTATTTTTTGGAAAGCCGCAAGAAACTCTTGTCACCCCGACGACTCGCTGTGTCTTATTTCTCTGACCAGATCGTTGACTAAATCCACAATATTGATCCATAGAGAGGCTTGTTGTTAATAGTCAACTACCTGTTGGCGGCCCAAGTGATACCGCCTCGAGAAATAATATATATGTAGCCGACGATTTCCGCATGTCCAAACCAAACTTTGCCTTAAAATATTAATCAAGAATGACCCTGAGCAGGGGACGACTCCTGGATAGCTCAGTGGTTAGAGAATTGGCGTACTAAGCCAAAGGTCCCAGGTTAGATTCCCATTTCCGGGTGTCATTTTTCAATTTAAAGAGTATTATAATTATATGCGATTATAACCGTAACTAACAAATATAATAGCTTGGATATTTAATCCAATTTACAAGGCAGCTGAATTTGTCCAATCTTTCAATACGTCGAAACTCATGTTGTGTTTTCTCGGCCAAATTATGATTTATAATGAAGGAATTTAATAATTTCAAGGGTTATTTATAGCCACTTCAAGGACAAGACGTATATGGATGTATAAGGCTCTAATTGGTCAATAATTTTGTTTCCCTCATCGGTGAATATCCGATACATGTAAAACAGCATAGATTTACAGTTAATCTGCATTGTTATTCGGCCATCCAACAGGTGTGGAAGTGCTTAGAGCGCTGGGGGCTAGAGAGAAAAGATTTTATATGGTTTATGTGAGTCCCGTTACCCTGACAGTTCGGGTCTGTTCTCTGTCAGAGGTAGACGTGCTGATGACCCTAGCCCACAGACAAGGAAATAACAGCTACACAACCTTACGGGAGATTTGCTGCGCCCTTCAAGTCACGTAGAACTTAAAATATCCAGTGATAACAGCGCTTCCAAGTGAGAATTATTTAAAACAACTCACTTTCAAAATGTACCTCATGAGGAAGACAAGCTGAGAGCTAAGAGATGCTCTCTGTCTCTCAGGTAGCGGCAATCCCTTTCCCCGCCTCACCCTCTTTCATTGATATTTTGTGACCAATTTCTGCGGTCACAATTTTTTAGGATTCACTTTTTTTTATTAGACAACTTCTAATAACTGAGATATCGGTGTTCGAATCCCGGTCGTGTGTACTGAGGGTGTTTTTCCCTAAAATGCTTATGATTTTCCTTAAACGCAAATGCGGGTACATTTTCAAAAAATACCTTCCTCACTTCTAATCCATTGGAGAAAATACGTGGATAGCTGTAACTGGAAGTAAGACACGGTGCACAAAATATATCAGTAATTAAAATTAAATAATTTATGTTGTAAAGGCTGCATTTATTTTTTACATTTTGTTGTCAAATTAATACAAACATAATATACAAATGATATGTTACTTTATAAACTAAAAAAAAAAGTTTAATGCATATAAAATACAATGAGAAGAGTTTCCTAAATATATATTTGCCATCGGTAAACACTGGAATGATTATATTCAGCATTATTTTATACCTATGTGCAATGAGAGTTAACAAATTGGTTTTAAATCAGTTTATAGTAAAATCAAGTCCGAAAATGAAGCGTAGCTCACTAAACGCGCGTTTAGGATTAAACAACAAAAAAGATCACAATGTTTTGTCCAATTATTCTCTTCCAACACCTTCTCTTAACTTTAGTAAAGGGGAATAGAAATAAATACATAGTTTTTTATTATACTGAAAATGCTTTCAGTATAAGATTATTTTACTATAATAGAACAATATTTTCACTCATTTGATAATGGCAGATTTTCTTAAAAATAACTATTTATATCATAATAAAATTAAGTTTAATAAAGTGAGTAAAATAGTTTACAATACAAAGTATATGAAAAAACACCATAAACTATTCCCAAATATTGTTTTAATCACAGATATAGCTATTAAGTGTTTTGTATAAATATTAGCTACTATTGACCACATTTTGGCAGTCACCGAAATTAGTACTTGCAAGATAAACTAGCTTCTGCGCCCACGTGACGCCATCTATTTACTCGCACTCGTTTAGCCGCCATTATTTAACAAATGAAAATTTAACAAATAAAATTAATGGTGGTAGTGATGCACCAGGTTGAAATGGGAAAACATATAGGTAGTTTAAGAATCAAATAGCCAAAGCTATTATTTATGCTTTTAGTGATGATTACTCCAGCTAGATATCATTGACACCTGGATACAGGAATAGAACCCGGGAACTTTGGTGCAACAACAAATAATTATCATGCGCAGTATAGAGTTTGTATTTATAAAAGTAATTAGCTTTTGTCTACTTGTCAACCCTAGTAGGGATTTGAACCCTCTCCTACCTCCTTACGTCACAAGTTGAGATGTATACCAGCATTTATGCGGTTAGAAAAAATAAACACGAACACTGAGGGGTGGATAGCGGTCCTTCACGGCATATTGGGCCCCTTAGCCAGCAGAGGGTCTAACACGTCCGTATTCGCCAGATGTATGAACAAGAATGAAGAGTAACTGTAAATCCAAGCTGCTTTACACGGATCGGGCAATCACCGATAAGGAAACAATATTATTAACCAATAAGCCGACACCTTTATATGTGGAACAACCCGTTGAAGCGACTATAAATAGAGCTTGAAATAATTACATTAGCTCATTATAATTAATAATTTTGGCGGATAAACATCGACATGAGTTTCGACGAACTGGAAAGTTGGATAAATTCAGGTATGTTTTAAAGCGTTTTGTATGTTTTAATGGTTACTATTTTACTTATTACGTCGTTGGTGTACAGAGGTATTTGCTCTTTTTTTAGACTGTCAAGAAGACGCACCCCTGGCGCCTGCAGCTTTAACTCAACCGGCAGCGCCCAATAGCCCGGACTCTTTAGCGCTTTTTAGCGAGGACGGAATTTTCCTGATGGATAGCGACTGCTACATGGGTAATTAACGTCCTGCTATAGATTTTTAGAGAGTTGTCAGTTTTTTTCCACTATAGTTATTTATATGTATTTATTTAATTTCAGATTACTGGGATCCATACGGGCTGGACGCCGGCTTGATGGACCACGTAGTACCCGCATTCTATTTAGAAGCTTGTGTGTGGGCGCCACCCCTTGAAAGCAACGAAGCGGAAATGGGCCCTGTACTGGACCAGCTCCTAGAAGCGGTCGGTGCTCTCCCCCACGTAGCAGTCTTAACACCGCCGACAGGATTCACCCCACAGGACCCTACCGTACCCTCCGGAAATGTTATCAACGGTTTTCCTGATGTTTGGGGTGAATTGGACGCGATAGACCACCTGATATGTAAGTTTGCCATTCCTTAATTACTAATGAACATATTTTAAATTAGTATAAAAAGGTACCCTCTACATGTAACAATACTATAGCCACTAGCATTGAAATAGGCATCTTATTACGCAAGATTTATTTGCGTCCTCTCTTCCCCCAAACCACCGTTGTTTCGCTGGCATACCAAAGCCTTTTGTCAACTGACCGTTTCATTTTTATCCAAAAAGAATATTAGTTCTTATATTCATAGTATTATCATTGCAAACAATCAAATCCAAAAAAAAGAGAGAAAATTTTAATTGTCCTTTTAGTCACTTATTACGTTTGCAATGTGCTGGATCAAATTTTTATAAGATATTCGGCCGTCACCTTAATTCATTCGATAGCATATCTATATACTAAACTATTGGTTCCAGGTTCGATTTCCCGACACAGCTAAAAATGTCGGTCTGATAAATTAACAGCTAGCGGACCGGGTTTGTGGATGTCCTAGTCTTTTAAGTTATTCGCATTTATGAATAAAAAAAGTGACCCGAGCTTTAGGCTAGAAAATAGTAAGGATCTAAATTAAATTATAATATTCAATGAAAAAAAGGTTTCATTTAATTCTTAAACAAAATTATTTCTACCAATAGAAAGCTTAATTCTGACCATTAAAAATTACTTTCTAAAATCAATATCTATTTTTACCAATATGTGTTAAGACCTCTTTTCCTCAATACCTTATTTAAAGCTAGATTTCTTAAATGATTAGCGTGGTAGCGGTAAATCTGGTTACTTATAGAGATAACAGATGGCGTTGGAAGTCAATTTAGAGCCGAAAAATGTGTGCTATCTAGTGTTTCAATGTGTTTTAAGTATACATATATTTCTTACAGGCATTCAAATATATACCGGCATAATAATTAACAGGAGAAAAATTTTTGTTGCTCTAGCCAGTTATTAAATTATTTGAGCCTGATAATGTGTTTGTCAAGCCAAGTGTCCCGGGCTCGATTCCAGGGAGGGGTGAAGATCAAGGTTTAACCTTTCATAGTTATAAATTAACTGCCATGGACTGTATTTTGTACATGTCTTAAGATTCAAGTGTATTTATTACACACACTTTGCGAATGTTGGGTTCAAGTGTATTTATTATACACACTTTGCGAATGTTGGTATCAGTTAAAGCAATTATGTTTAGGAAAAATTGTAACAACATATTATATTAATACCAAAAGTAGTTAGAAACTTAAAAGTATTATATATTTTGTGGTATCATTTTAAAGAGAAAAAAAACAGCGTAAGTTTGCAGAAAAGAAAATAAATAATTTAAAAATATGATTGGAACAATTATATTTCAAGTGTTTACTTTGAAGTTAGTTTGACACGTGTTTGAATTCATGCTTTTGTGTTTTAGCTCTAATGGATGGTGGAAATGTCGGCTCCATCCTCCCACTTTCAAGCCGGGTGAAATTTATGGTCTAGGCTAACACACCCACAGCCCCCATCCGGCTGGCGGAAGCTGTGTCACCATCGGGACAAGGAGGCATTGCCCCGCCGCCGGCGGCCGTGACCCCCCTTCAGCCCGCTCTAGTAGCACCACCTCCGAGCCTGGGAGACGGTGTTCAAGCCCAAGCTACGGCGAGGCAGACGGAGTCCACAATCCTCTTTGAACCCGTGGCGGCGGTGGCAGGACCATCTTCGGCACCACAGCTGGGAATCAGCTGCCCGGTAAATAAGGTTGGTGTAGCATTGTCGAATGGTATTTCTCTTCGAATCGTCGAGGAGAGAATAAAACAACTGAGGCGTTTCTTTTATACTGGTAGAGAAGCTACCGTACATCTTGGTTCTCCAGCAAGCGATCGTGACGCATTAACCTGGCTTGAAGAACAAATTACTATTTTGATCAATCGGCAGCGGGACCATGGTGTCAGCGCCGAAGATCATGTCGGCTTACTTTTGAATAGCACGGACTCGACGTTGAACCCTATATTTGTGTCATTTAGGCAGGCGGATCAGTTAGACGCTCGAGCCGTGCTTGAAAACATAAGTCGCGTGTTACAGAGTTATAATTTGTTATTAAGTACGGCACCACCCTATGTTAAACTCAGCCATTTCAAGGAGCCTCGTGAGAGTGGTAACCATAAATGTAATAAACTCTCTCCCGCTAGCACATATAGCCGTAATAGCAAAGGAATAGTTACGATTAAAAATGGCGACGATTCACTTTGCCTTGCCGTGCATTGTCATCGCCAAGGCTGTTTGTAACGTTAAAAGAGAACCAAGATGCATGAACGTGAACACCGTTATACAAATCAAAATGTGTAATCATATTCAAAAACTCAAAGCAGAGGAACCATACCGTGTTGCCCGTGTGAATATTTTGAAATGTGATGAGCTCACTGAGCTGAAACAATTTAAAAAATACCTCTCCGAATACAAAATCACAGTGTTCAACGAACGTCGGGGGAGGCATATCCTATATGAGGGGTATACTCCTCCCGAACATTCCTTTAAGGGCTATCTTGATTTGTATTTTCACGACGATAAGCAAAACCATTTTGATGTCATAATATCATTGATAGCCGCATTTAAGTACATATACTTTTGCTGCGAGTGCCGCGTGCCGTTCAGTAATAAGAACAATAACAAGTGCGAATCTGCGTGCAAAAAGTGCTACGCTAAAGCGTTTTGCAGTGGAGGTCGAACTGTGGTCTGTAAAGATTGTGGGCACTGGTTCACAAACCAAACATGTTTTGATAACCATAAACGTCCTGGTTTTTGTAGATGTCACATGTCGATCTGTGATGTCGAAAATGTTTGTGAGGTATGTGGGAAATTTTTCAGTTTGGAAAGTTGTGTGTGAGACCCATCGTCCTTTTGGTCATTTCTGATATATGAAGCAGGCCTCATCCAAGCCGACACTGGAAAAGAGCAATTTCATGTTCGTATTCTTTGATTTTGAATGCACACAAGAACTGCTTCTTCAAGGTGCGGCCAACACGTACTTGCACGAACATAACCTATGTGTCGTGTAGACGTGTTGCAAAGCCTGCCTCCATATCGATTTAAATGACCATCATTGCACCGAATGTAGGGGCGATAGGACTCGCATATTCAAGGGTGATGCCACAATGGCCCAATTTTTCGGATTTCTAGAGCTAATTAAAACCACAAAATTTAAGGACATCACCCTCCTAGGCCATAATGCAAAGGCATATGATGGAAATTGGTAATAAAATCAACTCCACAGCTCATAACGAACAGTGATAAAATCATGTCCATGCGTTACGGCCCGCTACACTTTATTGACTCGTTGAACTTTCTCTCGATATCATTGTCCAAGATGCCCAAGACATTCGGATTGGACAAGTCTTTGGCCAAGGGACATTTCCTACATTTTTAAATAAAAAACGCGGGGTATAGGGGTCCCTTGCCGCCAAAGAAAGACTACGGTATCGATAAGATGTCGGTCTCGGGAAAGGAGCAATTTGAGAAGTGGTATGACGTGCTGGTCAAAGAAAATTACGTCTTTGATTTTAACCGCGAGTTGGAACTGTATTGCGTAAAAGATGTAAAGATCCTACGCAAGGCCTGCCTAAAGTCTAGAGACATGCTTATGGAAAAAGCAAAGGTGGATCCTTTTAGAGAGGCGTGTACGATCGCAGGAGCGGCCATGTTGGTTTATCGTTGGAGGTATCTTAAAAAAGATACCATCGGTATCAACCCTAACGGTGGATACCGGTGTGCAGATCAACAGTCACACGTCGCAGTACAATGGCTCAGTTGGGACGTCCATCAATGTGATGTCTCTATTATTCATACGAGCAAGGGCCGTGAGGCATATGTATTAGCGTGACATATAGACAGCGTTGTTAAAGCTGAAGATACCACCACCATCCTCCTGTTCTGCAGCGGTTATTGGCACTGGTCCCCTCTCTTTTATCCTGATAGGACTACCCCTATCAAAAACAGGCGACATGAGACCATGGAAACGTGCTATGAAGCGACCATGGCCTGCGTGGAGAAGTTTAAGATTATAGATGTGGGAGTGTACGTTTGCTATCCCCTCCCTTCTTCACTCTCTGTATTACAGCCCTCGCACACCTAAAGCTCGTCGCTCTCTTCACCCCAGGATACACCTTTCTCACCCCCTTCTTTAAGGCAGACAGCCTTGTAGCCAGACGTCAGAGCCTCCTATTTCTCTTAACCCTACTTCAGCTCCGAACTGCTCACCGCGACTCTTCGTCGAACCTCTTATTCCCCCTTCCCCTTAATCCAGATCCGCTCTGCTCACCGTGACTTCGCTGAGCCTCCTATTTCCCCTTACCACTACTCCAGCTCCGCACTGCTCACCGCAACTCTTCGCCGAGGCTCCTATTACCCCTTCCCTCTTCTACAGCTTCTCACTACTCACCGTGACTCTTTGCCGAGCTCTTCCCTTTCACCCTCACTCCATTACCCTCCTCACCGAACTCTTCCCAGCTCCACCCATCCTCCCAGCACCCGATGGGCTACACCTAACGTTCCGGGCAGAGGAAGAAAGTCTCTTCTAGGGAACCTCCTCAACGGAAAACCTCTCCTTCCTTCGGTATTATACTACCTCCTTTGCAGGCCCTAGTTGGACTCCAGAGTGACCTACCCCAGCTACCTCCCTCAATTCTCCTACACTTAGAAACCCTACTCCCTTTTTCCTCCCACCAGGATCACCCTTGTACTTCTTTCCTCCACGACAACGTGGACAGCACGACTCCGCCCTTTCTCTTAACGTCACTCCTTCCACCAGACAGTACCTCAACTCCTTTCACCACCCACGTCAGTATTGTCTCTGCGAGTGTGCCTTCAACAATTTAAAAGGGAGGTTGCCGTTGAAAAATGTGCCAAATAGAAAGTTACGTGCTCACAAGCGTGTCAAATGAGAGGAGTGCTGGAAGAAGAAGAGCGAAAGAGACGAGTATTGGTCAAGAAAGGAGGAGTGTTTCAACCCTTACTTTTTTTACTTTTGGCCCCATTAATCAGAGGTGTCCTCGGTTCCATATTCAACAAGTAGATAATGGAACACATGAACAAAATGATATTGGTGTCACCGTAAACGTTACACCGCTACGAGCAACACCATCAACAAGCAGCATCGGCCACAAATCTAGTGGTCTCTGAGCTAAACAAGGAAATGGCAAAAAACCCTAGCTTCAAAAATCGACAAGTCTAAATGGACTTTATGTCAACAATTGTTACAGCGCTATCTGCATTTAAGTCAGCACCCTCCTCCACATGAAAATACCACCATAACCACGCCTCAAGTGTCTGTACTTCCCATCCCTGTGGTGCTCAGTGATATTCCCCTTCAGGCACGTTAAAAGTTGAACATTTACTAGAACATTATTTCCCGTCTTGAGAAGCGAAAGGGGAAGTGAGTATTTACGACACGCCTCTCCGTGGATTCAATACTGTGGATTTATTCAACGATCTGAATAAACGCCCCGAAAGGATTTATTGTCAATCCGGAACGCTTTGCACCCATATTAGAGATCCGATGCCAGTACCCAAACCACTTACAACGTCGCAACGTCATTCCCAGAAAAAGAAGAAATTGAATAGGGTGGACGAAAACAGGTGGCTACTTTTCCGCACTTAATGGAACGTTTAGCCAACATCTACACCGACCCTATTCATTCTGCAGGGTATGCAGCCGTGGCGTCACTCATAAAGGCGCCCAAGAAAGATCCGGCCATGTACGAGAATGGCTTTGTGCAAGGATGCTTATAATTTACACAAACCTGTGATAAAAAAAATTCCACTCAACAAATACGTGGTGTCAAATATCAACGATCTCTGGCAAGCTGATCTCATTAATATGCGAAGTTCCAGCAAATATAACGACGGTGACGTGTACTTGCTCACCGTTATCAACGTGTTTAGCAAGATGGCCTTGGCGAGGATGCTTCCCCCTAAGACAGGGAGTACCGTGAGGGATGCCTTTCAGGACATTTTCAAACAAAGTGCACGTAAACATCATAGTTTACAGACGGACAAGGGGACCGACTTCACATTACGTCTAGTCAGGCGATTTCTAGATAAAGAAGACGTGTATTACTACACCAACCATAATACTGACGTGAAGGAAAGCATTTTGGAACGATTAAATAGAACTTTAAAGTGGCGCATGTAACTTTACTTTACCAAAAATAACACGTATCGCTATGTGGACGTCCTACAGGACCTCGTTGACACTTACAAGGGTGCAAAACATTCTAGTAATAAGATGGCGTCTGCAGACGTTTCAGAAGCTAACGTGCTTCAATATATAGATACTCTGTACGGCAACTGGGGCCCAAACTCACATAGTAAACCAAAACTCGAAGTTGGTGACATGGTGCGAATTAACAAATCCAAAATGCTCTTTGAAAAGGGCTACGAGAGCATTTGGAGCGAAGAAATTTTCATAGTCATCAGCGTTGTGTTGCGACAACCCGTCGTCTACAAGTTGATCGATCTTGATGCTGAGGAGGTGGAGGGAACGTTTTACGAACCCGAATTGAAACACGTACGTCTTCCCGAAACATTTAAATTGGAAAAAATACTACATGTCAAGGTTAAAGGTGCCAGAAAGAAATTGTACGTTCATGGAAAGGTTACCCCGCCAAGTTTAATTCGTGGATTCCTGCCAGTTACGTCAGTGCCCTACCATGAAGGATCCGTTTTACATCAATTTGCCGAGTGAAAGCTATGTGGAGTATTTCCCGAAGAATACCCTCGCGAATTTCACCACGCGACTACCTTACCGTCGTACACTCAATGGACAACGGGAAGGCGCTCTCACCAAATTCTAATAATCTTGTTCTTTCACCACCGTACCCGAGGGCCAAAATATTATATGATACAACTGGGTGGACGCTAACGGCGTGAAACAAATATTCAAGGATTACAACCCTACTAGAAATTACAGTCCTATCCATGTCTGGGTTAATACCCTAAACAATGTAGAGGCGCTTAAAAATTGATTCTGGAACTACATTTAAGTTCACAAGCCCTAACAAAAAGTAGACATTGTCCTTTCTTCACCAAATATACAGCTGTTGATTCTATCTAGTCAACTAAGTCTACAGCTCGGTTTCGTATCTAGGACTTAGCTGATCAAAATTCAAAGTCACCGTACACTGCCAACATTCTACTGGGCTTACCTGCCCAAATGTACATGGATATCATTGATCCTCAGACAGTTGGTGACATTATGGTACTGATTTTACGTTTTGTAGGCTTCAACAACATAAACTATGCCTACAGAACACATAAGACCGTTAGCTATACTCAGTTACACTACGTGCCCATACTTTGACGAGAAATTGTAAGCTTGAAAATAAAAATAAGAATAGACACTGGTGAAACTGTCATTCGAGTTTAGAAAAGTGTGCTTGAAACTGCATTTTGGCCCCGCTCAATATGAACTGTCTCTATCAAGGATACCACAACAACCAGGCTGGAACAGGAATATCTTCGATCTACTACGACGTTCCCTATCAACGTGGACATGGAATAGGACGTTTTTTCAACGGCATGTTCAAGAGCGTCGTATCGTTGTTGATAAGCGGTGCTAAAGGTGGAAAACACGGGTATCGACATGCTCTCCGACGACGCCAATCACTGTCGTCCTTTCAAAATGGCCCTATGCCAGCGTGTCGGTGAGGCTGGTAAAAACCTGAAACGCGAGGAGGAGCAGAAAATCTACACACTGATGTCTGGCTCAGGCTATAAAAGGTGTCGTAAGAATAACCGATATCAGTCTTATGTCGATGCCTAACGTAAAAAGGTCACCAAGAAGAAGAAAGAAGCGGTAGACATTTACAGTTGAAATTTCTTTTCTAGACCCCCAGTCCTGCGAGTGTTTCCAGCAGTGAGCTTGATATCTTTTCTATTCCACCGTCACAAACCAGTCTCGAAAGTGGACAATGGCTCCAGTACAAACCTGTCTCTTCCCTCACCTTTTATTCACCCGTTTGATTTACCGTCACCGGTCAAGGCGAGTTCTACATCGATCTTTCACAGACTATGCTCTATCTCAGGGTTAAAATAATTAAACCCAAGGATGGTGCTTTCGCCGATGCGGATTGTATCACTCCTATCAACAAATGGTTGCACAAACTATTCAGACAGATGGATGTGTTTTTAAACAAAAACTCGCATCACCGCCCAGCAACACTTATGCGTACAAATCGTGCATCGAGACCTTGCTAAATTAAAAAAAGCTGTTCTAAAAGAATGCACCTTACCTGTGGCCTATTGCACGTAGAAACCCACAACACATTCGAAGTGGTTAACAACATCAAAAAGGGATTTTAGACCCATCGTAGTCTCTCTGAAAATGTAGGACAGTGGATCATTTTATGATATCTACATGTTGATGTGTTTAATCAAGAGAAATACCTCTTGAACTACTATATCGATCTTTCACAGACCATACTCTATCTCAAGGAGGCTATCATGAAACCCGATGTTGGAGCTTTCCCTAAGGTGGATCACATCGCTTCCGTCAACAACTGGTTGGTTTCACTAATCACACAGGTGGATGTGTTTTTAAACCTAGAACTAGTGTCACCACTCAGCAACACTTATGCTTTTATACGAGTATTGTACATTGAGACGCTGCTCAGTTACAACAGTGAATTCAAAATAACACATTTGACTTGTGGCATGTGGTTTGCAGACAGCCCCGGAACCTTTGAATAGGTTACTGCCAACCACAAAGGATTTGAGGATCGTCGCAGTATATCTGCAAAAAGTAAGATGGTGGATCTTTTGGATTATCTACACGGTGATATGTTTAATCAAGAGAAATACCTTTTGAATGGCACCTATCTCAGAGTCAATTTGGTCCACTCCAGAGATGGGTTTAGTCTTAAGGCTTCCCCTGAAATCACACACTTTAAGGTTCATATAGTTGAAGCCTGTTTTCTAGTACGACGTGTCAAAGTAGAACCTTCTGTACTGTTGACACATGCCAGAGCATTAAACGTCAGCCCCGCAAAGTATCCCATTAGTCGCTGGAAGTAAAAAACTCACTATTCCTATGGATGTGCAAGGGGAATCATTGGATAACGTATTCACGTGACAGTTACCTAAACAATGCATCGTGGGATTTATATCCAATGCTGTGTTCAACGTAGACGCCACCAATAACCCGTTCAGTTTCCAAACCTACGGCATGAACCATTTTTCGTTGTACGTGGACGTGGAACAAGTGCCGTTGAAACCGTTAGAGTGCTATTTTTCGGAAATGCAAGCCAACTATATCGTGCCTCCCTTCACTTGTTGGCTTTAAAAGAGCGTCTCGATGGTGTGTCAGCCATAATCTAAACGGTCGTCGAAGCGATCAAACATCATGGAAGGTCAAGACGTTTCCACCTGTAAAGCAAAGCCGACAAAGCCGCTCGCCATCACCAGTATTTTCAACACGTTGTTTCCGCTGAATGAAGCAGACGCCAAATGAGTCATCGTTGACATGAGTGTCAAGAACAACTATACGCCCTTTGTCCAACTAGAAAAATTCGGAGGGAATTGTGCTGTGTCTAACCGTACAGAGTGGCAAGAACTGGCCAACTACAAGTCAGTCATATCAAAGTTTTCCGGCAACACGCAGCCTCCTCAGAAGATTAGTCTCACTAACTATGCAATCTCTCTGAGACGCATGTGCACTGATATTATGCTGGACTCAAACAGGTCGCCTAGCTAGCACCTAGATGGCTGGGTATTTGTGATGTGTGGGACCTCATAGACGTCGCCGTTGACTGACGAGATATGTAGTTGACAGCCTTTGCCCGATATTGCAACGATTTGATCGACATACTCATCGTGGATACATGCGACACGCCTACCAAGACCGTGGATATCATCGACCTCGAACAGCCCACGGTGGAAACACACATCAGAAACCTATATCTGATCAGTGCTACCTACTATACACATCAATTCTTTGTTTCGTACTATTACATGTTGGATTGTGAACTAAAACAATTTTTTCTAACACATCTAAGACACACTGTAGAAAAGCCTACTAACAAATATATACATCATTCGTTTAAAAATGTATAGTGAGCATTATGTATGTCTGTAAAACCTTTATTGTAGAATACATACCTATAAATATGTAATATCGTGTTTTATTCAAGCAAAACCTGTTTTCCCTTGCCCTATTCCTATCCCAACACGTAGGGCCAACAACCTATCACTACATATGAGTACCGACTTGTCGAATCGCCAATCTTGCTCTAGGTGTGAGTCCGTTACTATTCCTGTCTCGACTTATCGAGCCGCCAAACTGGTACCTGTCACTAGGATGAACAGGTTTATGACCTCATCAACTAGCTCACGGTTTCAAGGTCGTATTATATTCCTTTCTCGACTTTCGAGCAGCCAAACTGACACCAGGTTTGAGTCATCAGGGTTCAAAATCACCATGATAAGCAATGTCTCCCTCCCAAAATTACATCCAAACGACCTTATAGTAAGTCAAGGTCAAACATTGATGAGAGATGACGTCATCAAGGTTGCGACATCACCTATTCCTGTCACGACATATTGAGACGCCAAAATGGCGCCAGGTTTGAGTCATCACCCATTATTGTTTCAACTTGTCGAACCGCCAATCTGGCACCAGTCATAGCTTCTTACGTCTTCAGGATTTCCCGTGGTTATTCTTGTCTCGACCTGTCGAGACCACACGTGTGAGTCATCAGGGTTGCGACATCACTCGACACCAAAATAGATTCAGAGGCTTGCGACAGGGAGACCGGGCCAGTAGCTCACACTCAATGTTAGATAGCCGTGTTGAGAGAGGATGCCATTGGTCGATTCCGCCAAACAAAGAATTAGAAAAAGTTATTTTTTTCTTGACACCCACCTGCATAAATGTAAAGTCATTAGGCTGATATGGTCCTAAACATTTAATTTCAAGTTTTTCTTACAATTTAAATGAAGAAAACATAATTTTTAATAACTTATCTACTTTATTCATTTTAATTAATCATTTCACGCATCCTCTTACTTCATGGGTCTTAACACATACTATAACACAGACACATAAAACAAATTGTATAGGTGGCCCGGCGCTCAGACTGTCCCTATTCGCTGATGTAAAGCTGGCACCAGAATGGTAGGAAAATTGACCTTGAAAAACAGCTCACACTGGATGTGGCTTCTCTGAGAGGGCGTGTCAGAGTTGATCCTGCTCAGCTTCTATATTCATTCACTAGAGCGCTGGTACGGTCCTCGTGTGACATTTGGAGCGAGGAATGAATAATCTTGACTTGAATACTGTATAACGAATCCAATAATTCACTGCATGTAAAAAATGGTGTTTCACTTCATATTCATGTTTTTACTTAAATATTTTATATAATAAAAAGAAATATGTTTAAAAATGTTGGAAAAATGTCGGTGGGGCCTGGCCCCTGGGGCCACTAAGGGCACCTGCTAAGACTTCTTTTTACTAATATAATACTTTTAATGAGTACTATAAAACCCTAAAGTTCTGAACCCTCTTTTCAACACCCTGCATGTAAAGAAAATAGCTCTGGTATATATATCATACAATATATTAACGACATCCAAGACTACTCTGTGTCCAGGACCATAGATACAGCTTTCATTATTCGAAGTAATATTAATGATGAGTGTACTTGAGCCATTTGGATTTATTAGAAACACAGCCACGATCACAAAGGGTTTTAAGGTAATTCTTAAACTATTTCTGTTTTCAGGCTGAGCTAAATCAACTGTTCTCGTATAGGTGCTGCCTAGCTGTTTTGTTATGAATCCTTTTTCTGTATTTATATTGTGTGGGTGGATTATAAACTTGCAGTCAGATTGTATCTCCTTCAAATTTCAATCATGTATACCTTGTAAGGGGATTCTGACTCTAACTTTCACAATACTAACCTCCATATTATTGTACCTAATATGTATATTTAGGTGGAGCCTGGCTCGTGTCTTCAACGACTGATGGGGAGTGTGAAAACAGGAGTCATACTCAAGGATGTATCACTGGAGGTCAATGGAGGGGAAGTACTTGCCATTTTGGGATCAAAAGGTATTATACACATTATTGAGAAACTGAATTAATTTTTTTTAGACTTTTTTTGTACTAAGGCAATATGTAAAAAAAAAGAAAAAAAAAAGAGATATCATCTGTTCTGTTAGACTTGTCTTTCTTGATTAACTCAGTAAAGTATTTTGACTTTAATTGCCAAATTAGAGTAATACACTAAGTCAATGGTACCATTTTAAAAGTAGCTATATTTTTCAATAGTTTTAATAACCCCAAAGCAACATAACAAGTCTTATCTTAAAATATAGGCCTACTGACCAAAATACAAACATATTTTTTTGCTGTCAACATTGATAACAATTTACCATATTATTAATGTTATTTTATAAATAATTTTGATAATATATATCAAAAGTGGCAGCTGCAGATCAAACAAGTCAAGAATTCAGGTGTAGAAAGCTAATTTTACCAGGGGGCTATAAAATTTGCTTTAAAACTTTACAAACCCTTTATCCAACATAACTCTTAGATATTGGGGAGGTCGGAATTGATTCATTTTCACTTAATATTAGAGAATAAAAATGATTTTGTACCAAATGAACAACACAGCCTACCCACTTTGGTGGCCACGTGGTCTAACACATTTCTTTGGTGGTAGACTAGACCACTGATGACGGGGAGATCGAGGTTCGAATCTTAATTGGGTGTACTGAGGGCGGTTTTTCCAAAACGGCCACTCTCACTCTGAGCATATGCTGGTATACTTCCTTTAAATAGAACATTCCTAATCTCTAAAACCATTAACATAACTAGCAAATAAGCATATAACCTGAACAGGTAGCAAACCATGGTGCTAAAAAAATCACACAAATATCATTATAATGGAGTTAATGCTCTAAGTCATATAAAATAGTTACTTTAATCATTTATGCATTGCTCTAAATATAGATTGTCAATTTTCTGAATAAAGCACTTCACTGTTTCTTTCCCGTTACTAGGAGTGCCCCATTTGAGCAGGTTATTGGGGGAAAATGTGTTCCCCCCACTCCTGATAATGACGTTCTTGCCTCATGACATAAAAGCAATCACAAACTTTTTTTTAAGCACTGTGTCTTACTATCTGTTCAAGCTATATGCATGTGTACTAATTATGCCAATGGTCTAGGGATGAGGAAGGTTGAGTTCAGATTAATTGTGCCCACATTTGTGTGGGGAGAGAGTGGAACACCATTTGGGGGGAAAACCAACCTCAGTAAACCTGACCGGGATTCGAACCATGACCTCTCTGCCATCGGCCTTCTAGTTAATTGCGAGAGTGATGCCTTAGACCATGTAGCCACCGAAGCAGGTCATGACCTTTTCAGTTAACTATGTAGGATGTAGCGTTTGGATAATCCTATACTCTAGCTATGAAATAATTTATAACCTGATATTTAGTTTGTTGAAACCCGCCTCGGTGGCGTAGTTGGCTAACGCGCTAGTCGTGTTGAGCTCGACCGCTGAGGACGGGGAGATCGAAGTTCGAATCTCGGTCGGGTGAACTGGAGGTGGTTTTTCCTAAATGGTTTTCCACTCTCCCTCCACGCAAATGCGGGTTCACTTCCTCTAAATTCAACCCTCCCAATTCCTAATCCATTAGCATAATTAGTACTTAAGCGTATAACCCGAACGGGTAGTAAGACGCGGTGCTAAATATTATTATTATATATATTATTAGTTTGTTGAACAAATTGCACACTTTCAAATTTCCTTTGGTCTATTATGTATGAAGCATTGGTGTCTGAATTACTCAGATAAAACTTGTAAGCACTGGGGGTTGAACCTGGGGCCTCTGAATCTTTATCCATGAACTCTGACCACGATACCACAGCCTAATTTATTCACCTTAAAAGGTGAATAAATTAGGCTGAGACAATACATCTGGTTTTAGTGAAGCTTCTAGCTCAATAATAATATTATAAGTCTTTGTTCTTACAGCCCATAACAACTGTATTGTATCTGTGTCTAAAATTTCAAACAAAATATAAATTTTCTGATTTCAATTAAATTGGGTATATGCACATTATGTGTTGTGACTTATCCATACAAAAGGTTTGATTATAGTGTTCGGTGTCCCAAAGTATTATAAATCATCGAGATAACATGCTAATGGTGACAACATTTTGGCCCTGCACTGGCACTTCTAGCCATTGGATTTCATGTATTGGCCTAGCCTAGCTACTAGAAAACCTTCATCTGGCAAGTGACCACAAAACCAAAATCTGATCCAGTATTTGATGCTAAGACTATTTTCTTGGCTTGATAATAGTTTCCCAGCACTGAGCCACCACATTTGGCTATCATTGACCTGAAACTACCTTACTTTTATCAACAAACACAAAGCAATTAATGTAGTATGATTTAGCTAATATTATCTCAGTCCCTACTGATTTACAAAACTAAGCAATGATTGGCCAGCAATTGCTAGAAAGTATCTGCCCATTATCCCAAAAAACAAATAATAACCAACACTAAGTCCTGGATAGCAAGTAGGTAATTACCTTGATATAGTTTGCTAGCACTGCTCAGACATTTTAAGAACTAAGAGCACGTACTACTTTAATAAAATTACAACTTAGAAGAATCACAGGTTTATTCACTAAGAGAGCACGAGTATAGACTAAACATTTCGAACAAGCTCTGCCAATGACCTGGAAGGGGTGGAAGCAATTACCTTGAAATACCTTAAGTCATTTCTGTGTGGAAGCAATTTTAGAAACTTCAACTAGAGGGGAAAGGTAGCACTGCTCACACTTCACTAGAGATAATGACATTTCTTCATTAAAATAAATGAACTGCTGTTTTCAATTTTTGTCCTCTTTCTAGAAATTGTTAAGCATAAATATGCATCTCTAGCAGTGTCTGATTGCGCTATTGAGAAAGTTTGTTATTGGGAAGTTGTTTCACCTTAAGAGACCATGTTATTTTGCCAGGGAATTTTAAACTGTCCGCTGTAAAGAAGATTTTGCTATTCAAAGGTGTTCGTTAAGGGAGATTTCACTGTGTGTGTGTGTGTGTGTATGTGTGCATGTATATATAACATATTAATATATATATACACACAGAGTGAACCGCAACATTACCAACACATTCCGCCTGCTTGTACTACACATCATTTGAATTATAAAGTTAATATACACATTGGGTTGATTCGACTCTGTCACTGAGATACAGCAGACATGAGCCAGAAACATGAGTGCAGTTGATACAAGTGATAACAAACGCCACCAATACCCCCAGAAACAAACTTGTCGACTTGCGATGGAAGTACATGGTGCAACGTGTCACGGCTGCAGGCTGAGGAGGGCAATTTGAGCAATACATGTGAAGGTGATTGATTTCATAAATGGATGCAACTTGTAACTCAACATCAGAATTAAGTATAAATAATCACAGTTATGTACATTTGAATTTTTATTACATGTAAGTATGTTAAGTCTAATGTGGCTGGAACTCTTTAAGCTCCCACATAGCCCTACTGAGTATTAACTTTTTAATTTCAATTAATGTATAGAACACACTGGCGGAGTTTGTTGGTTACGTCACGGTACACCCTGTATATATTATATTGGATACATTATGTTCAAAAATACAAATAAGATTTTTTTCCTACTCTTTGAATATTTGACACAGTTCTTTGGACGTGTATAATGTTGTATGCTTGTCATTGTCAGGCAGTGGCAAACGAGCCCTGCTGGAAGTGATATCTCGTCGAGCACAAGGCCCCACAAGAGGGCAGATCATCCTAAATGGGGCCCCTATGTCCCTGAGACTATTCCAACAAAGTTGCGGGTATGTCACTCACAAGTGCGACTTGTTGCCGGGATTGAATGTGGAGCAAACACTTTATTATGCAGCTCAACTCACTATTGGATCACAGGTAAGTTTACATTAAATTGCATGTTCTTCAACAATCACTCCACTAACTTATATTCCGTTTATATACTTCGTATCTGTAAGTTCTGTAGTTTATAAGAAGAAATCAACATTACAGTAACCGATTACTTTGTCCACAAAGTTATGATCAATAAGTCTGTAGAACTTAGCCCTCAGTAAAAGTTGGATCAACATGCTGTTATTTATGTTGGACTTATACTTTACTATCTCTAGATCAGGGGTAGGAAAACTATGGCCTGCAGGTCATATCCATCTCGCCGTCTATTATTGTGCAACCTGCGAGTTAAGGATGGTTTATAAAGGAATTTTGTGACAGAATCATGAAATGGGTGTCAGTTTACATGGAGTAGTGTTAATGTGACACAGCCAAGTATATATGTTTGCACATTTGCATATTGTGTATGCCCACTTTTGAGCCACAGGTGTAGGAGCATTGACCATCTGTTGCACTATTGTTGCCATTCACCCTCACGGTGGTAATCTGACAGTGTTTTGAGTGCCACAAGTTTCTTAGTCACATATCTTTGATCGTGGACTAATTTAAATATTTGGCATTACCTATATGTGTGAAAATATATTTTCAAATTTGAAATACAAAACATCTTGTCACAGTTCAGCCTTATATGATCAGCATTTGCATTTGATTTTGATGATTGGGAACACTAGCTTTACACCCCATTTAAGTTTAATAATTATGTCTCGTAAAAATATTCTAAACTTCTCACTAGTTTCTCAAATATCTGTTTAACAGATGTATTTTATGTATTTTGTTGGAATATAAACTGTGTCAATTTGGTTTTCTATTTTATATAAGCTAATATTCTAAATTTTACCTCTTGGTCTATAAAGCCTAAAATATTTACCTTCTCAGAAAAAGTTCACTGACCCCTGAAGTAGACAATCGGAAGGCAAACTGTTTGAGTATGGAAGCTTCTTTCAAAATTTCAAAATGCTTTGTGAGCTACCTAGATTAGAAATCACACTCATTATAGCTAAATTTAAGAATCAGACCATTTGGAACACTAAATCACATAACCTCGAAACATAAGACGATGAGGACAAACATGCTTCAGCTGATGTGCTAGAAGCTGCAGTGCTGTCACCCAGCCTCAGAGTCTGATATTGTGATATAAATAATTAGTTTTGTAAGAAATATTCCTTCGCAAGCTGCCAAAATTCCTGTGTAAGTTACTGGTAGCTCGTGGCCAACCCCTGCTTTAGATCAATGGATTTAAATAGGGTTGTTGGTGCGCCCTGCGGCGAAACAATATGGACAGTTTACAATTAAAAAAAAACTATTACCTTGCACCATAAAACATTCTTGTTTCATATAGATTTAACGTTTTTTCAGTAAATTTTAATCATAAAAGAATATTTTTATTCTAAGTATATTTTCAAGAGTTTTTTTTAGTTCATAACACTTGAACATAAGGACATTTTATACTTAAGAGTTCTGCAAAATATTGAAGATGTAACAAGGGGGGACACCCTGGGAAATATTTGAGTAATATTGCTCTACATTAATGATGATGTATTTGATTAAAATTAATTTTCATCCTGTTTACTTAGATTAGTATAAAGTGTAGATAGTCCAAATGGACATAGTATGAATACAACTCAACAAAGAGTGCATTAATAGCAATGACAACATATTATTTGACATTCAAAATTGTGTCATCTTTATCTGGAGTACTTATATTTGATGACCATTTTGATTTAAAAAGCCATCCACTTCTGCCTTTCAATGTCGGAAAGTTAATTATTTCACTTACTGAAGCTACTGATAGGCTTTGGATCGGATGAGATGAACACATGCCAACAGATTAGAGTAGTTGATAGGAACTGATATTTCAGGAAATGGATTGAGAAGGTTTATTATAAGACAGTAAATTACATTTAAGTAATGAGAGTCAAAAATAAAATTATATTTTGTCTAATGAAAAATGATACTCTGTTGATTTGTAGGTGTCTCGCTACATGAAGAGGTCTCGTGTGAAGCAAGTGATGGCAGATTTGGCACTGTCCCAAGTGGCCAATAGGAGCACAGATGATATTACACAAAGTGAATACAGAAGGCTTATGATTGGAGCTCAGCTTGTCAGAGATCCAGGCGAGTTCCCCAATTAGTAACTGTATCAAGAATTTTCATTCAAATTACTTTTTATTTGCTCTATTAATTTAATACTATAACATGTTTTGAGAAGGGGGGAAAGCTTCCAAAAGCTAGAGATTAATTCAGTGTAAAATATTCCAAACTACACCGTTATTAACTTATCTTATACCCGCTTTGGTGGCCGCATGGTCTAAGACGTCAATCTTGCAATATACTAGACTGCAGATGACAGGCAGATAAATGTTAGAATCCGGGTGTACTGAAGGTGATTTTTCTTTAATGGTTTCCCCCTCTACCTCCATGCAAATGTGGGTGCACTTTCTATAAATTCAACTTTCTAGTGGTTAATACATTAGCGTTATTAGTAAGAGTGTAACCACATCGTATAGTAAGATGCGGTGATATAAAACCTTGTTTTATTATTTATTTTTGAAAATTATTTTTACTAACAGCAAGTGAAGTTGAGACTAGTATTTCTAGTATTGATAGAAAATGTTGTAATGTTTTAATCTAATCTGTTGATTCCATTAATAGTGGTGCTTCTACTTGATGAGCCAACTTGGGACTTGGATCCGCTCAACACATATTTGGTGATCTCTATTCTGTCAAACCATGCTCGCAAGTACGGCCGAGCGGTGGTACTCACGATGGAGAAACCTCGCTCCGATGTGTTCCCCTTCCTAGACAGAGTGACATACTTGTGTCTAGGAGACGTGGTGTACACAGGGGCCACTCGACTGATGCTGCACTACTTCCGCAGCATTGGTTTTCCTTGTCCAGAGCTGGAAAACCCCCTCATGTATTACTGTGAGTCTATTCGGTGTTTACTATGATGCAGAATATTACTGGCAGCAGAGGATTCTATACCAATGAAGCAATTTATTTAGCCCTGAGCGGTACCATTATCTTGGTAAAAATGACTATATGCCAAATTAATCTTGTTTATAGCTATCAAGTTATCTCTAATTAGGTATTAGTTAGCCTCTATGTAATATTTTATGTTACACTATCCATAACACATGCGTCGTCAGCAGGGGGTGGGGGTGGGGGTGGGGCGATGGAGAGGAGACGCGACTCCCCAATAATCTGCTCAAATGGGACACTAAGTACTGTAAAAGAAAGAGTTAATGGTTTTGTTCAGAAAATTGAAAATCCATGTTTGGAACAATCCATACATAATTAACTTTTTTTATATGAGTTATTTGTTAACATGTATTTAAAATATTTGCAACTTGTTTATTTCAGTATGTCTCTCTACGGTAGACCGTCGGTCAAGAGAACGCTTTATTGAATCAAACCACCAGATTGCAGCACTGGTGGAAAAATTCAAGCTTGAAGGTGGACCTTTTCGAAAATCATCAGCTGTGAAACATGAAGGTAAATTTGGCAGATGTGTCTTTATTTAGATTATTTTGTATAAACGGGAGAGTTTTGATGGGTCAAGGTAGTTTTTAGTTTGAGGTAGAAGCACACTTAACACACATACTTTTTAAACAGGATGAGTGATACGTGATACGTGGCCGTGCGGCAAAACCACGATCTCAAGGAAAAATACAGAAAAAAAAGTGATAGTTTATTTCAAATCCTAATAACATATAAATGTGTTTATATTTATGAAATTTTTTTGTATTATTTAATTTGAACATCAAGTGCTGTTTACACTTAATACCTTTAAATATTTTCATTTTTTTCTGGCCATTTCGCATAGTTCAAGTTTTGAAAAGTTTAAGATAGTCCCACCTAACAGAAATATTGAGGTTCTATGGCAGGCATGTCAAACTTGTGATCTGTGGGTCACATGTGACAGGGTACCCCTAATACATTGCCTGTACTTTACATATCTTGACAATTACATTGTTTTTGGAGGAAGACATTGTTTTACAATCATATCACCTTTCTACCACCACCTCCTAATCCATTTCCCCGACTGTGTTGTAGAACCAATAGGAATGAAGGTGTTTTTACCAGCCACAACTATTACAAATGATTGTGACAATCACTTCATTGACACAAGAAGACCTTATGTGCCAGGTGTTGATATTGCATGTTGCATCTCAGCCCCTGATCCTTCCACCCCTTCTTTCACAAGTGTCTCTTCCCTACTTCTTCATGCAAACTTTTTTTTTAGTAGAATAAGACCATGAAAAATAAATATAGGTTTTCATTAAAAAAAATTGATCTTTTTCTGGAAACGTCCACCAAAAATTAAATAAACAACTTTTGTCTGATACATTTTTTTCTAAAATGCATTATGGATCGATTGCTCAATTAATCAGTACTGTAGAAGCAATTTGAAAATATGAAATATAAGTAATAATAATCTTAATATTATCTCGAGGTAACGTCTGGGTTTCTAGGTGGCACACCACACACAATCAGAGAGACTGGTATTAGTAAGTGACCTTGTTTTGCCCTTCTCCTGAACCAAAATATATGTTACACGACAGAGCACTCAACTCTGAGTCGAATCTGGCCTCCCGGAGCTGCCCATTGCCAAAGTTCTCACTGTTGTCACAGTGAGCCCCATGGTGCCCTACACAATGGGGGGGGGG
>CABFWB010001273.1:29921-41783 GCA_902151455.1 Timema bartmani
TACATCTTTATATATATATATATATATATATATTCTTCCAATTAAAAAAAACTTTTAACTTGTAAATTCCTATACCTGGTAAATGACATGTTAAACAACAAATATAATCCTTGACATTTCAAACATTTTGATAAAATATAGAAACTTAAAAAAAAACAATAGATTAAACCTTATTTGGCCCAAAATAATATATTACAGATAGAAATATTAAAAATATTCTTGAAGGGAATTTAGGACTAATGGACGTGACTTTTAGCTTTACAAAATAATGACAGTAATTAAAAGTTATATGTAAAGTTTTGATTATTAAATTTGGCTTAAGGCCTTTTAAAAAAAGTTAATTTGAGAATGTATAGTTTAATATTGAATATAATGTTGAAAAATAGTTGCACTAAGATGTGAACACACGTTTGGTCAAAAAGGTAGAATCAAGGTCGTGGTCACTTGTATATTTAAACACTCAAGGAAAAAAAAGTTTGGAGTCGAAAGATTATTAGCTGACCCTTTTTTGTTTAGTATAAAATGGTGATTGATTTAATTAATAAAGTAATGGTGAATATGATGTCTCTGAAGAAAACCTGTCTAGTAGTAAATAAAATGGCTCATATTCACCTGTGGTGAAGTCTCGTATTCTGGTCGAAAGAAGTAGGTGATAAAAAAAAGTAGAATTTACTCATATCTTAGTAAAAAAAAAGTCCTCCAATCCTCTCTCACTGTCATCGTAGTAGTGGTTGTAGTCAACTTAAAGTGGTTTTCGGCGTCGGAAAGGTAATTTTGATAGTGGAAAAACTTAAGAAAACTCGGGAGCCAAATCTCACACGTCAATTCTTTCTGAAAATCTTTGGCGCCAACCCCGTTTTCTATTTTCTTCTCGTAAGACCAGCATCCTTTCCGCTCCTCAAACTCGGTCCAGAACTAGGCTCAAAATAAAAAAATAAAAGTAGAATTTTAAAATATATGAAACTCGGAATGAAAATAAATAAAGTTATATGTGAAATGTCCAGGTAAATACGTGAAAACATTGTTTAGAGTCTCTTCTTTAGTCGTAACATAAGTAATGATGGTAAATAAGATAATATATTCATTTTTATGAAATACCAAATTTTGGTGACTTTCAATCAATATTGGTGGTCAAAAGTGGGCCTCCTATAAAACACAGGGTTTATGTTTGCTGAAGGTTTGATGATGGACAACCCTGACAACCTAGATAGTGGTGCAGCTTCTAGAGTTCCACTATCTGCCTTTGGACACCCTGGATCCTTCAATGTTGCAGTCTCACTATACATGTATGTACATAAGATATATTCCATCTCAGTCTCACTATACATGTATGTACATAAGATATATTTCAGCTTAGTTGGAAACATATTTTCATATTTTTTCAGGTCATTAGACAATTGTTCATTTTTTATAATCTTTAGCTTATTACATTTTCTTATACACAAACTAAATACTGTGAGTTACGTCATAATATAAAGTGCTACATCTTAGATCTATTTGTTGGTGGTAGCTTAATTTGTTTTATTTTGAGAATTGTAGCAAACTTTTTCTCTCATTTTTTGAAGGAGATATATGGAATCAAGTTTCAACTTTAGACCTGTGGGATTGACTCAGATGGCTCTTCGACTTCTTGCTCTCCCAATATTCTACTTGCTTCTTTGGATCTTCTACAGTGGAATGGAGGTATCATAAAATGAGCCTGTTTGGTTGAAATTATGTTTAGAATTAATATAACTGTGTACTGGGATAGATAATTCCATTAGATGAAATTTAGTTGAAAAATGGCACCTGAATACGTTAATAAAACCCAGGATCTTTTGTCTAACAGGCCAATGCTCTACCACTGAACTATCCCTAGAAATATTCTCTTGCTCAGGGTTATGTTTATACAGTATTGCCAACCCTGTACAAATGGCAGCATACGCATCAATACCGAGGCTGTGGTTCAATGAGAGCTCTAGGAGCTGATGTGTCCCCTTGCCTATCATAAACACTGCCTAAAAATATGAGTGAAGGATTAATATGATCACCGAATAGCTCACTGGTAGATCAATGGTAGCTTATCTCATAGTTCCTGGTTCAATTCCTGTGCTCAGGCATAATTTCTTTTAAAAATATATTTAATTTAATAAAGTTATTGGTTTTGAAATGCTTTAACATTTTAAATTTGCACTACACATTTTCTTGGGTGTGATCATTTGTGCTCCTTACTCTTCATCCAGAGATCAGGATTTCACTTAGGTCATTTTCAAGCTGATTTCTAAACATCTCTCTAGGCAAATGCTGGTGTGTTTTCACTTGAATGCCCTTCTTGTCCCTAGCCCCTTATTACAAGCCTCACTATCCGTTCAGGTTGCACGCGTCTTAACTAATTACATTGATGTACTAGGGTTGTGGAGGTTTGAATTTAGAGGAAGTGCACCCACACTTGTGTGAAGGGAGAGTGGAAAACCATTTAAGAAAAACCATACTCTGTACGCATGACCAGGATTCAGAATCTCGATCTCCCCTTCATCAGCAGTCCAGCCAACTGTGAGCGTGACACTTGAGATTACTAAATGCTAATAGCTTTCATATTAAATATATCAAAAATAAAACAATAATAAGTTATTAATTTTAAGAAACAAATAACTTGAAACCCTAAGGTTGTATTTTTGAAATTATCTGACACCTTATCTCAGTCAGTATAGCCTGTCTGTTTACTGAGCTAAGGGTCCCAGGTTCGATTCTCGGTATGGCTTAAAAATTTATCATTGGTGAAATGTGGGTTTACTCTTTCATATTGATAAATTGACGGCCGGGGCCTGGATGTTGTGCCTGTCCTAGTCTTAAGGTTAGATTAATTATAAGGCATATGAAGCTACAATAGGCCTAGCAAGCCGGTAGTCAAAAATACATGACTTGGATAAAAAATTTACCTGGGCTGGAAACAGTAATGGATGTTAAGTAAATATGAAATTAAAAGTTCAAATAAGTCTGTCACAAAACTTTCCCCATGTGTTAGCAGTAATGTCTATTTTGAAAACATTTAGTTTAATAAAGTGTCAAATACAACATTTTAGATATCCCTGTTATACTTTCAGTGATAAATTAATATTTATGTTAGTTGACAGATTTTAAAGCTACCATCACAGAAGAACTGTTGAACAGATCATGAAATACTGACCTAAAATATGTTTAAACTGATGATTGTATAGACATGTAATTAATTAAACAAACCATCTTGTTTTTAGGACTACCAACATACATTCCTAACAAGAAATGGTCTTGTCTTCAATTGCTTGGCTGGAGCATATTTTGTATCAATTATTACAACTTCCTGTACATGTAAGTAAATTCTATTGTTTATTGTTGAGGGGTAAACAACCAATACTGTAGGCATCTACTAAATATTATTCTATGGAACTTAGTACCTCCATTTCAAAAACTAAGTTAAAGGTTCAAGGAAAACCATTGTTAGGTTATGTGAGGCCCGGTTTCACATATGTTGGTGGTGGCTCTCCGACCCCCACCCAAGTTCCAAGCTGAATTCACTCACTATATAGGCAAACCATACAACAATAACATAAAAATGTGTTATTAGCTCAAAAGTGGGCTGTATTAAAGTCACTATTTTTAATTATCTTTCATAAAATTATTTATCAATACATAAAACAGTTTTAACTATTGCCTGGTTGGTTAAAAAATTAATCAAAATTTACTTATAAATGATAGTATTTTAAATTTGTTAAGTTAATTTTATTTATAGCTTAAGATTTATTCTACTTACTTTATTTAACATGCAAATATATTACATATCATCATCACCATCATCAAATGTTTCCAGCTTGTGGCCTGGATAGTTTAGTAAAATGCCTCTAAATTTCTCATTTAATTGCTTCTATTATTCTCATCACACTCAAACACTTGCTGTTATCTACTCCTTTGATCTCTTTCTTGCTCTCCCTTGCACTCTTTTTCGTACATACGAGTACTTCATCTCTATCACCCTCTTTGAAATCCTTTCCTTTTCCAGCCTTGCTTCCTCTACTATCTCATATATACTTTGAAGCCCGATTACATATACAACCTAAACATATTCTTACTCTAGAAATACAAAAGTTCAATTTTACAATTCATTGTTTTTTTAACAAAATAAAATTTTCTTGCACTGTCTTTTGTTTTTAAATATAGTTTTTCATTAAAAATTTATAGTTACATTCTGTACCTGATAGTAAGTTTGTAGCTCAGTTCAGTTGAACCATTGGAATTGCCCTTTGACGGTTCTGAATTAAAGTAAACTACCTTATCGTGGTTTGGTTCGGTGTTCTGTCACTTCATTGCTGGAGAATCTCCGCGAAGTTCCACTGGAACGCGTCCCAGTTGATGGAAGTAGCTTGGGCGTTAACAGGTTCAAAAGATCGTCATGGAATTGATGGTTGGGCTTGGGGTCGGACTTGGCGAGAGGCGCATGGTTCAGGAATTTGTTTCTGGGCGTAGTTGGGTTGGGGCACCAGGAGCTGATTTGTGGAGGGGAGAAGAGGGAGTTTTCCCGGAAAGTGTAGTTGACAGTAGAAGGAACCAGGTTTGGAGTCGGTTTGGGAGGAGACTGAGAGGTTGTCTTCTGGTATTACCGCCCGTAATTCCTCATCTGGTACTCAAGAAGTACAGAATGGTGAGAAAGAGTGGCTTTCGGGAAGCCAAAGGCCTGCGCTAACTTGACTGATGGGAGATTCAAGGGAGCAGCCGAAGCGTTAACCTTGAGGTGGGGGAAAAGGGGGAAAGGAGTAGCCCTAATTTTGGGGTGGAAGAGTAGGGGTAAAAGAGAAAGAGGGAGGGAGCAGCCATAGCGCTAACTTGCTCTTACTACCCGTTCAGGTTGTACGCACTTACGCTAATGTGCAATGGTAGGGTGATTGTGAGATGAAATGGTGGACCTACAGTTTAACGTGGGATCCGAACCACGGTGAAGGCCCTGCATTCCATAAATTCACAAATGGGCTTGTGTTTAATCTTAAACCTAGGTTTTTACATATTTAATTCTAAATATCCTTAAATCTGGTAATTTACCTCAACTCTAATTTCTGGATATTAACAATAAAAAATATTATTACTAATTTATTATTTATATTTACCCTAATTATTTACATAATATGACTGACAGTCTGTTCTGGTGGCTCAGTGGGTCATTTCTGGTCGAGACAGGTCACCTCATGGTCTTGTATGAGTTTCACGTAACAACTTGTATAGTTCCAGATCACAGGAGCCGCTACTACCAAGAGAGTCAAGAAGGGCTATTGTTCCTTGTCACATAGTACTTATACTCTAGTTCCAGATCACAGGAGCCGCTACTACCAAGAGAGTCAAGAAGGGCTGTACAGTGGTCCATTGTTCCTTGTCACATAGTACTTATACTCTAGTTCCAGATCACAGGAGCCGCTACTACCAAGAGAGTCAAGAAGGGCTCTACAGTGGTCCATTGTTCCTTGTCACATACTACCTCTACTCTCTACCCTTCTCTATTGTTTCTGTTGCTGCTGGATCCAGGATCGTATTCCAGTGAGTTTGTACAAGAAGTGAACAATATGACAAGATATTGAGGTTAATTAGGGGGAGGTGTGGGTATTGATGAAAGGAGAATTATTTTAAATAACAATTTTTTTTAAAACCAATATAATTAACCTTAATATTTTAATTTCAAGAACTTCTCAAAGAATAATGTAATAATACTTTTTAAATGGTTTATTTTGTTGAATTTGTTTCACTTTAGAAGATGAGATAACATTAACTTTAATATACCATTGAATTAAATTGGATTTAGATTGTGAACTAAACTGTTATAATTTATAAGTTAAAACACTCTTTAAGGAAAGCCTCTTTTCACTTTTTGAGGCACACAATTGAAGATGGTACTTAAAATAGAATAAGAGCAATGTGGTTCAAACAGAAATATGACTTTTACAGGTAAGACTGTTGCTACTAGACAGTCATTCTTTTAAATTTGCCTTTTTACTCTTTTTTGTGTTTTGGTTTGCTCTTTAAGAAGTTGTACTGAACAATTTGCACTCCCTATTGAAAAGTTTTGATAGAATGATAAAAGGGACTGGGCGATAACTGTCTGATTTTCTTAAGAAAGTTTAACACATGTCACTTTGTTAAGTGGCAACATTGTGGAGAAAGAACAGTGTTAATATTTTCTATGTAAAAGCCATATTATGTTTGTACCTTCTTTCAACCTACTTTCCTCAATCCAAGTATATTAATTTAACTCTTTGAGGAAAAACTTTTCAACCATCAAGGTACATTTTGATACACAGTATATGGAAGAAGGTATTGAAAAGAGGGGTATAAATACATTTTGTGTTTGGTTTACTCGTTTAGAAAGTTGTTGCACATTTCACACTCCCTCCTGGTGAGTTCCAATATAATGAAACTTAGGTCGAGGGATTTGGCGGTAGCAGCAATGTAGAGTGTGAACTGTGTTCTTTTTATTGTAAAAGCCATATTGTGTCTGTTCCCTTTTATATGTTCCTATCCACCTGTCTTGTGTATTCTTCTGTACCATATAAAAAAGATATCATAATATTTAAGTTAATTAATTTGGTGACTTGCTTCGGGGGCCGCATGGTCTAAGGCACCACTCTCGCAGTAGACTAGACAGCCGATGACGGGGAGATATAGGTTCGTATCTCAATCGAGTGTACTGAGGGTGATTTTTCCTAAATGGTTTTCCACTCTCCCATCACATAAATGCAGGTACACTTCCTATAAATATAACTCTTCTATTCCCTAAAATCATTAGCATAATTAGTATATACACATATAGCCCAAATGGGCAGTAAGACACAATGCTAAATACAAATTAGAAAAAAAAAATCAAAATTTGGTAGTTTTAATGAGCTAAAATTAGGGATGGGCCCTTTAATTCTTAAGGATATTCGAGATTAGAGGATCCGAGAAAATTTTGGCTTCAAGATTCAAATCCTTGAATAATTTTTTTTCTTCAATTTTTCAAATGAAATTTGTTTTAGAGCTCTAATACTGTTTATTGGTGGTTCAGAACCAATTATAATTATAGAATGAACTAAACAACCAGACCCCAGACCGGTAATTTAACACTTAACTGAATGTATAAATGTTATAATGACTGGATTATAAGAAATAAGGTGATCATTTAGTTAATATTTGTATTTTTCATTCTATTATATTTCCTCTTGTGCCCATAACTATACCAAACTAGCCTGGTGTCAAGCAATGGAAAACTTAGAATACACAACACAATCGTTTTACCGTGTTTTTTATGGTTGTTAAACTTAGTCTCTTACCTTACATGACTATTAATAATTTAAAGTGTTTAAAAAGAGGATGCTTAGGAAGATATTTGGCTAAAAAAAGGAATAAGGAGAGTGAAGGAGAGTACATAATGATGAATTATATACCCCTAACTAATCACCAGACATTGTTAGGGTAGTAAAATTTAATATATTATAGTGGTTAGGGCATGCAACACATATGGAAGGAACTAGAACCATGTTCAGGGTATTGACTGGCGTACCTAATGGACAGACTTAGACGCAGATGGGAGGATAGCATTAGAATGGACCAGAAAGAGATGGGGTGTAATGAGGTGGACTGGACAGACTTAGCTCAGGATAAGAATAAGGTGTAATGAGGTGGACCGGATAGAACTAACACAAGATAGGGATAGGAATTATTCTTACACTCTGTATAATAATTTTAAAGTTATTTATTTTGGGTCAGTATAACCAGAACAGGTAGCAAGATACGATAAAAAGAATCTTTAGGGAAAAATAATTTATTATATATATTTAAGTTGCTATTTCTTACATTGATTGCGTGCTAGATTAACGGGGTTGGACACGGAAACGGAATGGCTTCTGTTTGCCGCTGTTTTGTGGTCTTGTCATATTTTGGCGGAACAACAAACTATCGCACTACTGATGGTAATCAAGAGCTCCTTCACTGCAGCAGTGACCAGTGTTTACATCACCATCATTTACCTGGTTCTTGGCAGTGGGAATTTGAGGTCTGTAAACACTTCTGGAATTCAAACAAACACGAAAATATATAATGTAAATTTGTAACAGTAATTAGTTTATTCTCTTGCTCAAATAAAACTTATCTTGTGTCTTAGGATTCTTAGTCCAACTACACTACAAACACATATACAATTCCCTCCCTTGTCTTGTTTGATTAAATTCTCATAGAGCCCTCTTATCATGTTTAATTTTCATAGCTTTCCCTTTTCTTGTTTGATTAAATTCTCATTGTTCTCCCTTGTCTTGTTAGATTAAATTCCCATAGTTCTCCCTTGTCTTGTTAGATCAAATTCTCATTGTTCTCCCTTGTGACTTGTGACATTCATTCTTATATCCTCCCTTATGTCTTTTTTAACAGAGCTATCCATGGCCTATCAGAATGGCTTCTCTACTTGACATATGCGACTCAGACTCGCTATGCAGGAGCCTTCCTGAACCAACAAGTCTTTGATAACAGCCGTGTCAGTGGACTGCCGTATGATGCGACTCTCAACTGTTCTTCTGTGATTCAAACCCAGGAATCTTTGTCTGCTTCATCCACATTCATTTGTCGCTATGGTGATGGACTCTCCTATCTTAAAGAGAGATATAGTCGTGATGATGATGATACATTTACAGAAATACTAGACAACAACTTGAATATTGGAGTGACATTCGCATTCTCAGTCGGTCTTTTAACACTTGACTGTTTCTTATACCTTGTACCATTGCCAGCATTTGTTAAAGCTAAGTTTCGTGAATAATATGTCCTATAAAATAACCACAAACTTATTTAGGTCATGGTCTACGCAAACTCTTTAATTTTATTTGAGCTATTTAACATGAACTTTATGAACTGACAGATTATATTAGCTCATGGTTTATAAACTGACTTGAATCTAGAACGAAAATAGCGCCCATCCCCCTGGCTGTTATTCATCAATGTGAAAGGGCTTGCCAGGAATTGAACCCGAGACCCTAAGCTCAGTTGGTAGACACACTACCGACTGAGCTAAGGTGTCCGAATTTCAATTTAATATAAAATATAATAACTGCATATTATCTAAATTATATAAACTGTATATAACTGTAATAAATTAGTTCCTGAACATGTTAAATAACCATAGCACCCTCATATTCACCTGGAACATATTGATAACACCCTGTCATATTCTTGGATCTGAAACTGAGCCTTCATGAGGGAATATAAACACCACAGTCCACACCAAAGCCACCAACCATCAACAATACCTCCATTTCCAAAGCAACCATCCTCTTCATGTAAAACGCTCTCTACTCTATAACCTAGCTACTAGAGCCAAACGTATATGTTCTGAGGAAGAATACCTTAATAAGCAATGATGTCAACAAATCTTCAAGATGTTCACAGCCCGAGGATACCCTAAACACATAGTCAACTGTCAAATAAACAAAGCCCTATCTAATAAAGAGCCTATCAAGAAACAGCCTTCTAATGACATACCACCCAATATTATGAAGAACTAGACAAACTTAGATCTATTCTGAACACAGGTTACAATATCCTAACCTCACACCTCTCACACAAAATCTCCTCAACAGTGCTCCAAGAATCACATTCAAACACCCTTCTAATCTCTGCGACATTCTGGTTCACCCTAAACTGCCTGACACACCCACAAACAACAAACCAAATCCAGGTACCACCTTGTTCTCAACCTTAGATAACCATCTCTTATTTTCTTCTAAGCAAACCTACTCAAATCAGCCAGTCAATTATATATAAACAATAATAATAAATTATAATTTGATAATTAAATATAATAATATAAATACAAGAATTCTATCCATCTACCGAGAGTCAAGGCAAAAGTTTAAACAGGCAACAAGAGTATCTAAGTGACCATGTTGCTGTAGTCCAGTTGGTGTTTTACTCTCTTCTGCTGAAGAAGGGGACTGATGTAATCAGAACATTTCATAATTGTGTGTTTTGTTGTGTTTTAATTGTGAACTTCGAGGCCTACAGTTTTCTGATATGAGTGTAGAACTCGCCCTTCTATCCCCATTTCAATGTTTACTTTAAAAAAGCTGTTTGACACCATTTTTATTTTATTTTTATAAAGAATAAATACTTTTGAAAGAAAGTTAAAAAAAAAAGGAAATATTGATTTCTAAATTATAAATAACACGTTAGGCCTACAACACCCAAATAAAAATATCATAGAAAAAAATAATTAAAATGATTTCAACACTCACTTCTTTAAAGACATTACAGTTACACTAACAATTTTTAAAAAAGTTAATAAAAGTGACATTTTAATGAGCTAATATTTCCACAAAGTAACTTTAACTACCCTAAAGAAAACGTAAGAATCACATGCAGTTAGAAATTTGGAATGTTTCATATTTCGTTTATTAGTCCCTAACATAATAATTGCGCATGATCATTTTTTCGGTTTGAATCACATTCTACTATGAGCAGTTGCACATCCGCCTTATGTGGGCTTTCACTAAAAATGATCTTACTACAAAATTTATAATGCTCATAAATGTTGATGTTCATACTTTAAAATTAAAAATAAGATGGTTAAACCATTATTTCTAGTAGGCAATATGGAATAGTAAATACATTCTATTAAATCTAAATGTGGCAAGTTTGATAAAATATTTATTGCAATGTTAATCAACACTGATTTTAGACAGGTTATTCAACATAATTCTCTAACTAAATAGTAACTATACAAGTTATAAATATCTCAAGTTCAAAAACAATCAATATATATTCTAAATGTTAAATTTTTAATCGAACTGAAATTATGATTTAAGAAAGGATCTATGTAAAAATACTAAATAGTAAAATAATGATTATTCAAGTATTTAGTGATCTACTTGGCTATTTTTATTTCCATTGTCTTTGTTGGTACAGAAATTTAACATTTATTCATTATGATCTTGGTACATTTTTCATACATATGTTGTTAGTTCTGTTGATAGTATTTGTTCTTGCCTAATATATATTTTGTTTTTTAGTTAATATTAATATTTCAGTTAGTAAAGTTGATTTTAATTTAATTGAGAGAGAATTATTTATTTTAATGTGTGCATAAGTAGACTTATTTGATCCTACCTGCTGCTGAAGATCCGATGATTGTGACCCAAGTAGGCCTACCTGGGGTTGTGATAATGAACTTGAAGAACCACACGTCTTTATTTGGTGTTCACTTCACACACATAATTATGTCAGGGAAAGATGGGGTATTATTACTAAAATAAGTTATACTGAACGGTAGTGACAAGAGTTGTGAGCCGCGGGATGATGCACATCCACCTTTTAGAGAAACACTTTGCGGACTAAAAATAAAACGCGCGTAAAAACACAAGAGAACAAACTGTACCACCCTTACAAAAAATAATTAATGAAAAAAGGGTGGTAGGCAGAAAAATGTGATAATTATATAAAATAATAATGAATTAATATAAGAAATATTTAATTAAGTAAACAATAATGAAATTTATATTAAAATAATAACATATAAAGAAATAAAGACTAAACAAAAGTACTTTCAATTCGGTAATGTTTGATGTTCGTAGAATAAACATTCCATAAACCTGTGGTGGCACGTTTTCAGGTTATGGGCCCAGAGTCCTTTAAAATGAACAAACATTTATTATTGTCTGTGTGCATCGAGAATCAACATTAACGTTTACCTCTAGAAGATTTATACTAGAAGAAGCCTTGTTAGCCGCTTTAATTACCATGCCGAACAAACTCAATGTAGTTGTTACTGCTCTTGAGACTGGCCGAAAAATTGACATTAAGCTTTGTTAAATATAGGTTAGGGGTCGTCCATAAACCACTTAACGC
>CABFWB010001273.1:42630-62356 GCA_902151455.1 Timema bartmani
GCTTTGAGGGGGGAGGGAGGGGTGAGCTCTAATGTCTACATGCTGTTACATGGGGGGGAGGGTGGGGTTCATCAAAGTGTTACATAACACAGGTCTTAAACTAAAATTCTAATGTTGAAAAACAATATTATTGTTTATGTTTTCACCTTTGATAAACATACTTATGGATAATTCTGAATATCTGTGGCGTTGAAAATGCAAGCTTAGCACTTACTTTTTGTCTATCAATATTTCGAATGCGCTTAGGTGACATTGTCTGCCCGATAATATGAACGCCAAGCACAGTTGAAAACACATATTTCATGATGATATTAACATGTTTATACTCACGGTACTTGTTTAAATTTGACCAATCTACTGACCCCCTCACATGCTTTTAGTTGGACAACAGCTGTCAGTCGAAGCGGCCTTAATTTATATGTATAGTTGAGTCTGAGTATAATTTAAGTGCCTACTGCACATTCTTTTACATAGGCCGTGAATAATCACTTGTGTCTGTACAGAAACAAAAATATTTTTTTCAAAAAGAGGAGACTTGTTCATTGCTTGCGTATAAAAAGCGATATTATGAAAAAATAGTGGAATAGTCTCAAAAAGATGTAGTGAAATGGAAAGAATCAAAGTATAGAAGTCTATCAATAGTGTTATTTCTTCATACCAGCAGCATGTTATGAAAAGTAAAGCTTCAAATATCATTAATTATTCACAAAAGGTAGGTGTATTTAAGCCTATACCTTTTCCCTTCTGATACATCTAATGTGTATGTATATAAATGCAACTATTATACATAAGTTATGGTGGCTGCATTGTCTAAATAATCATTCTCTCAGTAGACTAGACGGCCGATGTTGGAGAGATGGGGTTCTAATACCAGTCAGGTCTACTGAGGGTTGCTTTTCCTACATGGTTTCCCACTCACCCTCTATGCAAATGCTGGTAAATTTTCTTTAAAATTCTATGATTTTAGTATACAATTTGTAGGGTGGTATAATCTAATTGTAGTTATTCTAATTAATTTTTATTATATTATCTAATGGCGTAGAAATGAGGAAGGTAGAATTCTAGAGGTAATATACCCTCATTAACGTGGATAGAGATTATAAAACCATTTAGGAAAAGCCACTATGATTATACCCGACAGGTATTCGAACCCCGATCTCCGCTTCATTGGTCATCTGGTCTTTTTCAAAAGTGAAGCCAGGATCCAGGATCAATGTTGGAACGAAACATGAGTATAAGTATTGATAAGTTAACTAAAATAAAATTGAGGATTAATCAAAAATAAAATTTAGAAAAGTTGTATACTTAGAATTCTTTAAACAGCTTTCTATATTATGATAATATAACTATAATAAAAAGTGCACAATATTAAGAAAGATGTCTTCCCCCAGCGTCGAGCATCTGATGTGGACACTTCAACATCATCATCTAGCGAGCGCTACTATAGAAAAGGGCCATCCTACTCAGCACATAGTAGTGCCATTTGGCTCTTACTCAGATCGCAAACCTAACATCGATAACATAAATATAGCAGAGGTTTTGTCTCATGAACCTGAGGAATTTGAATTCAACGTCTTTATGCCTGTACTTGTCCGTCTTATCTGTTTGTATATGTAGCTAGCCATAAATAATAATACTCTCTGAAATCATTTATATTCAGGATTTAAAATGGATTTTAAGAAGCATTTATTCTGAATCCCTCCTTCAGTATCACAAATCTTCCCTATGAAATAATGACATTCATTCTTGGTGAGAAAAATTAGGTAACACGAGGGGGGAGGGGGGATAAAAAAGGTAGGAAAAAAGCGTTACGGGGTTTATGGACGACCCCTTACTAGATGAGGAACAGAAACTATTTTCTAAAGGTATAACAGCAGAAGTCATAACCTCACATTACTTTATGACCCTAGCAAATCGAAAAGTTACACAGAGCCATAAGAAACAGTCTTAATCTTTTTATCAACAAACTAGGCCTAATATAAACATCCAGCGAAGTCAACTTCAGCGCAAATTTTGTAAAAAATTTGGACATGTGATCTAGGAAGAAACAGAGGGAAAATGAAAAGAAAGCCCAAGTCACCAAAGTTGAAGCAGAGTTCAGTATGGCAGCCAACACGTCCTTGGAAGTGTATTCTGTTTTGTTTACATCCTGGTATCTTGACTCAGGAGCTTCAGAACACATGCTATGTGCTACTTATTGTCATCTTCTAACTAATATTCATACTCTCCCAAGTCCTGCGAATATCAAGCTCGCAAAATCAGGTGAAAATTTAAAAGCCACAGAAGTTGGTGATCTCTCTGTGTCTTTTGAGATGGAAAGACAAATCAATGTGATCAAGCTGGGAAGTATTCTTATCGCCCCTTGCCTACAACACAACCTCTTATCAGCCAAACAGCTGGATTAAAATGGATGCAAGATAATTTTTAAAAAAGGTGTAGCAAAAATTTTCAAGCATGATAAACTTGTAGCAGTTGCATCTGAGTCTGCCAAAATGTATTTAGTGACATTTTCTGTTAAAAATAACTGTGCCAATGTTTCTGAGGTAGATTGTACAAATTTATGGCATAAACGACTGGCGCATATTGGCAATATCAGTTTGAAATCTCTTTGTGAAATGGTTAATGGCATGAACGGTGTGTGTAAACAAAAACTTACAACTTCGGAATCTCCATGTGAGCATTATATCCAAGGTGATGTAATGGGTCTGATCAGCCCTACATCATATGACGGTAAGAGATACATACTTACCCCATTATAAAGTAAGTGAACGCATGAACAGAACACTAATGAAGCATGTGCGGTGTATGCTATTAAGCGCAATTGTTTAAAAAGGTCTCTGGTCAGAAGCTGTGATGACAGCAGTATATATTGTTAATAGAAGTCCAACAGTAGCCTTGGATTGTAAAACTCCTACCGAGGTCTGGTGTAGTCAACGTCCAAACTTGTCAAAATTGCGTGTGTTTGGCTGTATTGGCTATGTGCGCATCTCTAATGAGCTACTTAGAGGGAAAATGAACAATTGTACCCAGAAGTGCATCATGGACGGCTATTGCCTCAATGGCTATAGGATGTGGGACCCTACCACAAGAAATATTGTTTTGGCATGTGACGTGTGTTTTGATGAAAATGCCAGTTGGAGTGGAGAAAATATGACATCCCCGGCAGTGAAAGCACCACTACTTTGTGAAACAGTTACCATCCCATCAGAAGGAAGCCAGTCATGAGGAGTTGGACAAAGAAACGCCTCCACTATCAGATGAAAGTGAACTTCGTTGTAGCTCACGCCCACGTGTGAAACCAAGCTATTTGCAAGATTATGTAGCATTTACTATGAAGGCAGAAAACTTTCTTAACAATTTTCCTTAAGATTTTGATGATGTCAAGAGTAGACCTGATGAGAGGAACTGGATGCTAGCTGTAGAAGAGGAAATGAATTCCCTCAAGAAAAATTACACCTAGGAACTGACTTCACTACCCCCTGGTACGAAAGCTATCTCCTGTCGCTGGGTCTTCAGCATCAAGAGAGATCAAGATGGTAATAAGGATTGCTATAAGGCAAGGTTGGTGGTTAAAGGTTGTCAATAGAAGAAAGGTTTCGATTTTAGTGAGACCTATGCCCCGGTAGCACGTATGACTACTGTGAGAACAATGCTAGCCATCATTAATCAAGAAGATATACATGCAACAACCCCCTGGTTTTTCAAATAATTTAGAGCTGGTTTTCAGGCTCAAGAAATTACTGTATGGCCTCAAGCAGACACCCAGAGAATGGAACAAAGTCTGTACCTACATGTTGTTGGTGATACCAAGGTCTACATACTGATTTTTGTCGACAATTTGACCATCAGTAGTACTCACATACAACCTCTTGAGAAGATCAAAGCTGCACTTCAAGCTAAATTTGACATAAAAGATCTGGGTAACTTACACTTTTTTCTCGGAATAAAAATTGAGAAAAGAACCGATGGTATATATCTAAGTCAACCGTCTTATATCAAAATACATTTATGCAAACTTAACATGGAAAACTGAACACACCAATGGAGATGAAACCCCCTATTGATGATGGAGGATCAACCTCTATAATTGGCACCAAGCCATACAGAGAGCTCATACACAGTTTGATTCACATAATGTTATATACAGACCTGACCTGAGTTTTTCTGTCAATTATTTCAGCAAGTTTCAAAGCTGTGCAACTAACACTCACTGGGAGTGACTGAAGCGCATTCTTCGCTATTTACAAGGAATTTTACACCTAGCTCTGCACTTTCCTAAAGAAGAAAGGATACCCCTAATTGCATATGCTGATGCAGATTGGGCCAACAATTCCAGTAGTAAGTAAACATCTGGATTTCTTCTGAAAGTTTTTGGTTCAACTGTATCTTGGACAACTAGAAAGCAGCCCAATATTGCCTGTGAGGCAGAATTCATTTCACTTGCCAATGCCTGTACTGATGTCCTGTGGCTACGCAGTCTACTACCGGAGCTGGGAATCAACCCCGAAGTGCCTACCATATATGAGGACAACCAGCCTGCCATCAAGTGTCTTGAGAAGTGGGAACACAAAAGATTGAAACATATGGATGTGAAGTATAATTTTTTAAGGGCGTTAGTGTGTGATAAAGTTGTAAAGATTGTATATGTCCAAAGTGAATTTCAAATTGTTGACATTTTAACCAAAAGCCTAAATGTTACTAAGTTTAAACAACTATTGTAAGTGGCTAGGATTGAATGTATCATAAAATAGGTTATGTATTCCTCCATGTTCACTACATTTAACTCCTTTCACACCCTTGTTTCTTGCACCCACGATTAGGATTCATCCATGTTTTAACAAATTTGCCTCTTCTCCAAGCAGATTTAAAGGATGCTAAATGTTTCTTTCCACCTTTCCTGTACATTTATTCATTATGATCTTGGTACATTTTTCATACATATTTTGGTAGTTCTGTTGATAGTATTTAGTTCATATTAATAATTCAGTTAATGAAGTACTTTCAATCCGGTAATGTTTGATGTTCGTAGAATAAACATTCCATAAACCTGCGGTGGCATGTTTTCATTCTTTTCATGCAATGCACTTCGAGGATAATTCCAAATGAATGAAAATAATGAATTAGTCCAATTGTCGAAAGTAGTTTTAGAGCTCTATTACCTTTTAATGTGAAATATGATATTAAGTTTAACAATTTTGATTTATAAATTAAACTGGCGATATAATCTAAATTAAATTGACTATACCTACCATTACGTTTTAAAGCAAAAAGAGGTTTTCCTTAACAATATAGTATTTAAAAGTAGGAGGGATAGCCAGCACACTTTCTGTGGAATCACACATTTTAAAAATCATGAGCAGAGAAGAAACTTGATGAGCGCTAAACCAATTACAGAATATCAGCGTGATCTGTTAGTTCAGCACCAATTGAAATAATTGTTTCAACTTTCTCTGTTCCGCGTGACAATATTCACTCAATAGAACCAACCAAATTTCAAACTAACAGACTCGATCAGTACGCATGTATCTATAAAGCAAGTTACAAGCAGACAGCTGCATCTAGTGTTGGTAAATTATTTGAAATAACTCATTAAGTGGAAAGCAGGTGGTGTTATGTGTTGATTTGTTTCACTAACACAATAATTTGAAAACATCCATCGTAACATTTATGTTAAAGAGCTGTTTTATCTACCCAAAAATAAAATATGTTGAAAGTCAGCTGTTTCTAATTTGTGTTGCAAAGCATCATGGGTTAACATAGAGCATGTGAATCACAGATTCTGCTAACTCATGAATCAAGCTTAACCTGAATGATACTAGAGTAGAAATTCAGATAAAACACTAATAGAATTAAAAATAAAAACATTTTTAAGAACCAAGTTTCTACTGCCACAAGCAGCTTATTCTGATTTAGAGTTTTTAGCGATTAGTGTAAAAACTCTGGAATTTGATAAGATTCCTGTGGTAGTGATAGCTAGTTATTAAAATATATATTTTTGTGTTTATAAGTGTTTTTTTTATCTCAAGAATTTCCACAAAAGAATCACTCAATAAGCATCCTTCCTACTTTTAATTGTAGTTTTAGTCACATATAATATCACAATACAATCTGTAAAAGAATAAGCAAAAAATGAATAAACAGAATAAAAGCTTGTGGTGTGTATTGTATAAGTTTTATTAATAATATGATTGCTATAATCAATATAAAAATAAACCTACATTTAAGTAGTTATATAAATATAGCTAGTTAGTATTCTATACATACAAAATCTTATTTACATTTAAACAGGAATCCAATTATATAAATGTAACCTAGCCTAGCAGATGCAACACAAAATAATCTCACATGTGGCAAGTTTGGGATTATTCAGTTATCTATATATAGTTTACATTAATTAGTGAATGTATGAATGTTATTATGACAAGATTACTTATATCATAAGAAAGTCATAGAGATCTTTCTTTCTTTTATAAAAGTTTAAAGCTGTATATTTTCACAAAAATCACAAAGCCCCTTAAATGTCACTGTGCTTTACTTCAAACACTATGATTTGAACAAGCAGGAGAGATGACTTGGGTGACAACTGGTTGCTGTCGTTTTATTAGAGGAAGGAAAGGTTAGATTATATAGAACAAGATGGATTTTGTTTCACTTTTTCTTTGTTAAATTATTTTAGAGTTAGGTTATGATAAAAAATAGCGGTTTTAAAGTACCTATTAGGGCTGGCCCAATGTCGATGGTCAAACTGATCATCAGATCATTGTGCAATTATGGCAAAATGATAAGCATTTTGCACACTTATTCTTAGAACTGATCTTTTGTTAATGAGCTTCCCACATCAGGTATTGGTGACTCATCAATGTCAAGCTGTTGGCAGACAGCCTTATCCATTGTTCTGTTGCTGGGAGAGGGTGTCAGGTGGCTGCTAGTGACTTAGTCGACAGTTACTGCTTTCATCAATAACAAGGGGGAGCAACGCTGTCTGTATTCCAGTGGTTATAAGCAGGGAGGAATCATCTACAAGGCCCACTTACAAATAAATGTCTGCACTAAGAGAGGAATGTTCAAGGACAGCTAAGACTGGGGAAGATTCAAGGAAAGCTAAAACTGGGGAGGATTCAAGGGAAGCTAAAACTAAATAACTACATCATGAATTCAGAACTTAAATCTATTCATCAGATGATACTTATAAAATTATTCAAGTTTTATGCTTATTTAAATCCCAAAAAATGTATCAACTTTTTTTTTTTTGTTTTTATTCCAACATGAATATATATGCCATGATATTTTATGTACAGATTTAAAAATAAAATTATTATATAAAACTATCACAAACTTAACTATGAGAAACAAAGTCAATTTTATTAACTTTAAAATGTGGTGGTATCAATGATAAAGTAAATAATATTCAAATTAACTATATAAAGTCTTGATTTAAACTTGTACAAGTAAACTTAATGCACCAAACAAAATAAAAATGACCCGCAAAAACATTTGATTAAATTTTTTTTAAAAGTTTTATTATTAAATATTATCTTTGTAATATTTAAAATTAAATAAACCAATTAATCTGCATCAGTGATTGGCCCGAATAAGTGAAATAATCGATCAGCTCAGTTCTAGTATTAATCATACAATGTGCGTAAAAAGAAAACACGAAAATACAGTACTTTTTCCTAAGCCCAAGATAAAATAAGACACGGATATTATAATAAACATGGGAAATATTTTAAACATGAAAAATCCTACCTATTCAGACAGGATGGCTACAGTTAATTTAAACTTAATATTATAATCCAAAATCCATTTGATAGTTGAAACGTGCGGCCGAATAAAGGTCTATGTTACAATCGGTAAGTTTTGAGAAAATACATTTTCAAACTTTTGAGTCACAATAGTCTGTGGCATCCAAGCAGATTACATAGACCCTTTTTCCACAGTACTATGAAAACACTTTAGTGTAATATTATTTCCCCTGAAAAAATTGTCTTCTGATAAATAACATAAAAGAGGCAGATTCAGGGTGCCAGGTTTTCATGAAAGAATGAATGAGGTCAGGATGAAATCAATGTCATGCCTTTATTTCACAGTCTAAATATCTTTAACACAATACTATACTATGGTTTTATTTTAACATAAGAAAATGAAAATATATGATACACTAATGCATTATCTTGTTTTGTCACCAAACTAAAATATTCCAACAGCAAGAATAACCAATAGTAGTAGTAGTCGTAACAACACCAATAATTAACTGTATATAAAGTAAAATAAAATAAAAGAGAATGCCAAAACATTAATTTTCTCAGTCTGAAACAGCTAATATTGTCTCAGTTTGTTTAATCACTGGGCAGTAACAAAACGCACTCACGTTTTAATGGAAGCAATAAAGTACTGAACTTTTTGTGTACAAATTAATAAAGAAAACACACTGGGAAAATATGACATAGCCTGCCCGGGGCACACAACAGGACTACTGCACATAGACCATTATTCCAGAGCAAATACAAGCTGCACTCTGAAGAGAAACACTGGTTTGTGCTGACATCTCGTGAAAATCAATACAACTACCTTATTGGGCAGGAAGAGGACTTTATGTAGACCTCTTTTCCACCAAAAACTCAACATGTTTTTAAATGTAACATACACCCTTATTCGGCCGCACGCTTCAATTAATTAAAATAATAAATTATTCATAAAAAAAATCTATAACTATTTATAAAACACACAATACAACAAAAAGTTTTTCATGAACTTTATCTTATATTCTGAGCAGAGACAATAAACGGTGCACACAGTCCCAAGACTAGATTTCAAACAATCATATTTCTACATAATAATTTACAAATAGAATAAATGTAGCTGTTTGTCTACAACTAAACACACCCACACTTTTATGTTTCAATAATATGCACACACTTGTTGGCAATCGTCCATTTTGTTTATATGTTGCACTTTTTGAACCTTTAGTATTAATAATTATTTAACCAAATATATGTTTTATTTTTTCTATTTCATTCTTAGTTGTGAACTTTAAAGATTAATTAGGAAGATGTAGTCATAGACTATAATCATGTTGGAATATCCTAAAGCCTTAATTTTTCTTTTCTTAAGTGTGATCTTATAAATGCTGGTTTTGCTTTCAAGTCCTCTTTGTTGATTACTGCAGTGAAGATTTATTAAAGCAATGTCAATTAGTTCTATACATTTACTATAAATTATATGCCTTTTGATTGAAATTGCAATTTTGATCGATCATGGATGAGCCATAAAGGATAATACAAAGTTTAGTTAAATTATGTTTGTCTAAGGCCCAATTTTACAATGTCACATAATTATTCTATTTGTTCGAGTTTAACATAAGGTTAAGTGATAGCAACCAATAATTTTAATTGTTCTGTTGGCACTAATGTTCATGTAAAAGTGCTTGTAAAGTAAACCCAAAGTCTATCTTCTGGTTGGTTAGTGAACATAATGTCTACATTTAACACCATTAAGGAGTCCGCCATGTTGTTTTCCAAGTAATTGTTACTATTAAAGTTAGGTAACATTTATTTATCTACTGAAATAATTTTTTTATTGTATGATGATGCAGACTCCAAGTTACTGCATCAATTTGTTTAATTCAATAGTTTGTTTGCATTTTCCTAATAATTCTACAAGCAACATTTCCACTTATTTGCTAAAATTTACACTTAGTTTTCTTTTATTATTTTCAACAAACATTTGACCCGCCTCGGTGGCGTAGTTGGCTAACGCGCTAGTCGTGTTGAGCCCGACTGCCGAGGATGGGGAGATCGAGGTTCGAATCTCGGTCAGGTGAACTGGGGGTGGTTTTTCCTAAATGGTTTTCCACTCTCCCTCCACGCAAATGCGGGTTCACTTCCTCTATTCAACCTTCCCAATTCCTAATCCATTAGTACTTAATTAGTACTTAATCGTATAACCCGAACGGGTAGTAATAATAATAAAATAATAACAAACATTTGAGCAAAAAAAAAGTAGTGCAGAGAGGTTTCCTTACTTGACGTGATAAAATAGACCAACTAAGGTTTGCCTTGATTTGTTTTCAAAACTATATAGACGTAATGACTTGCTTATATCCTCTATGGTTAAATTAAGCCAATCAAAACCCTTGACACAAATCTAGTGCTCTGAGAAGTTTAACGATAAGAACTAATGGAAGCACCCTTTTGTAATTTGACAAACAGATAAAAATAGTATTGTAAAACATAACGCCAAGTTTAAATAACAGTTAGACTTTAGGATCAATTAAGTTAAGAGGACTATGACAAGAAATTGTAATAAAATTTTATAATTTATAAGACATAAATTACTATTAAAATTTTCAGTGAAATACTAATAGTCTTTCATTAAAGTGTTCTTTGCAAATTTGTTTTTATCATCTCAATATGTAAATTCCAATTCATATTCATTAGGGGTTGAATGGTTAAACTTAAAAATTTAAATATTTATGCCAATAAGGTAAGTACTTACAACTTGGCAAGTTTAATGTAATTGTTAGGTAAAATCAATCCTAGACCTTAACTTAGTTGGTAGCGTGTATGTCCACTGAGCTAAAGGTTCTGGGTTCGATTCCTGACATGCAGAAAAATTAATCATTGGTAAAATGTGGGTTAACACTTTCAGTGATGAATAACTTCCAGGGACTGGATGTTGTGCCTGTCCTAGTCTTAAGTTAGAGTATAAGGCATATGAAGCTACGACAAGCCTGGCAAGCTGGTACTAGAAAATAAATGGCTTGAATAAAAAATCGACCCAGGCCACAAGCTGGAAACAGTAATGGATGGGGGAAAAAAGAGTAAAATCTCTATTCACATTTAAGTGACTAGATTTTGTTTAGTGCTACAGCCCCACTGTTTGTTCAGGCTAACTGTTAGAAGCCCCTATAAGTTACTTGTAGTATGGTATTTGAAATTGGAATGATCCAAGAAGATATTTGGAATTATCCTTCCCTGGCAAGTTTTTGAAAGTTAGATGCCTCTAACAGCTTTTTGGAATTAATTTTTAATCATAGCAGAGCTCGTCATTAGTTGATAAAATACAGTTATCAGTGCTGTGAAAGCAACATCTTCCTTGATTTAGTTTCACATTTTTAAATGATCCGGTGTTAGTCGACATCTGATTGACTGCTAGTATAAATTACCAACTTGATAAATGATTATAACTGATCCTCCTCCTCCCCACATTTTATACCTTTCTAACATATATGTAAATTAAAAAACTTTGTACATTTTTTTTGTTTTTAAAATTTATTTTGATGCAAGGCTAGTTTTTGGCCTCATATTTGAGAATACCTGCCACCACACAACTTAAGACCTAATTTAAGCAAACATCATGAGAAAGGTGAATTTCAAGCCAATTCCTAAGCATCTGTCTGAAGAGATGGGAAAATTGCAATGTGGAAAAACGACTTTAGAGGCCTTAGTCAGAGTTGTGTATTCCATTCAAAGCATTATCACTGAGCAAACTTTACCAGTCACATATATGTGTATTAAAAAATAATCAATTTTATTAGGCTCTCTTTCTGTACCCAATTTTTATACATACAATTATTTGTAATACCAGTAACATCTTGGATTAGTTGATTTTTATGGACACAAATAAAAACTTAAAAATTAATACAGTTGAACATTAAAAGAAAAATAAACAAAGAGAAACAGGTAAAAATTAAATTAATCTAAAATTGTATTACATTTGTTAGTGATAATTTCCTGGTTTCCCGGTGGATCTTTGAGGTGTTGGCAGGATTTTTATTTTAAATTTAAGCTGCACACCAATCAATTTGTTTTTACCTAATTATTTCATTCAGGAAGAACATAATTGTAGGTACAAAACAAGGAGGCATCTACAGTAACAAATCACAAATCAGAGCTGATGTTTTATTTCTTGGCATTGTGAAGGGGGGCAGAATGTTATAAGACCCAAACAAAGAAAGTATTGTTATGGGGGCAGAATGTTATAAGACCCAAACAAAGAGGGTATTGTTATGGGGGTAGATTGTTAGAAGACCCAAACAAAGAGGGTATTGTGAAGGGGGGTAGAATGTTATAAGACCCAAACAGAGATGGTATTGTGCAGATGACCATTGGAATGTCAAGGCCAGCAGCTCTGTTAGAACATAAATAGGCTTAGTGCAAAACAAAAGACAGTAGAGCTTGCAAAAGTGTATTATGTACACCTTAAAACTCATTAATACTCAAACTTCTCTCGCTGATAGGCCAGCATCAAGACAACAGATGCACTTCGGACGGGCAGGGAATTGATGGAGCAGTTTATATGTATATAAAAAAAAAGTGGACAAATCTGCACATCCTAACCTATTTTCACAAGTGATTTTTTAAATTGTACCTACTTAGTAATGTTGGTTTGTATAATAATGCGATTATGTTTCTGTTACTTTAACTGTTATTTATAAACTATTTTAAAATATATTATTTTTAATATTGGTTTCTTATTTCATTAAAAAAAATAGTGTTAATACATTTTTATTTACATAATTAAGTTTTCAAATTATATATTTATTTAACCTAAGCACGACTCGATACTCGGAAGCTTTATGAAAATCTTGCTCGTGATCGACTTGAATTAAAATACTTGAGCTCACAGACCCCTAGAAAACAATTAAACAAAATTAAACTTAAGTTTTTTTTTTGTGCATGGTTGCCTATATTCAATATAAGTTAAATTTTATATTTAATTTTGTATGAATTGGTTATTTAATTTGTTCCCACAGATTGCGTTTAATATTCTCTCTTCCTCTTGCCTTCCTAAACAATCCTTACAATGTGAGACAAGTCTTGTTAGTAACAATACCAGTAGTAACTCTTAATGTTTTATCACGGGTGGGGGAAGCAACAGCTCAAGGGATGTAGAAAAGTATCGATACTTTACTAATATTGATATTTTCCTTTCAATATTATTTTTTATTATTTATTTATTATTTATAATATAACACTTAATAATTTAGATTAATTACAGTTACTTGTGTTTTTATATTTATGAACTTGATAGGATACCGAATAAAGTTTATCTTTCTCAATGTTTATTTTTCATAAGAAAAACCTGTTTAGTTTTAATTGTTTATTGAAACAAATATATGTGTCAAAAATACAATGTATATGTTAACAGCAATGTGTGTAATCCAGGCATTCTATAAAATGCCTAGGCATTCTATATAATGACAGAGTGGTTTTGGCAAAGTATGAAATAAATTAGTTTTTCTATGTTAATTCATAATTTTTTGTAGGAAATCTATAGAACAACCAGTCATTATATATTACCGAGAACAATAGCTAACCTAATGTAACCTTACCTTACCTAACTACCCTATTCTAAAATAACCTAACCTGATCAACTTAAATCCTAGGAATTAGGTGAACCTGTAAGAAAACGGCGCAAGACTTCCATAGAACTGGATAAAAGAATTGATAACATATTCCAGGACTTCAATAAGACAAAGGACTTGAAAATAAGTATGAAATACAACAGAAAACTCGTTTATTTCATATTTTGCCAAAACCATTCTGGCCTTATATAGAATGCCTAGGCATTTTATAGAATTACTGGATTTACCACATTGCCTGTGACATATACACCATTCAACTTTAGCAGTTTTTTGAACGCCCGGAAACCTTCAGAGCGAATTAACCGCATTAAGTTGAGGACTTACTGCACAGTATAAAACAATATGTAAGTTTGTAAATATACAAAGATTTTGTGTGAACCACTCAAGGCATCATTAATTTTAAGAACTTTATCATGTAGAGCAAAGCCTACCCAGTGTGAATGTTATGTATATCTGCTTTCATCCTTACGAGATGGATATTTGGGCCATGGGTTTAAGGTCTGGTGACACTTGGAATTCACAACCAGTTGACTGAATGATATCTGCCAACTCCACAGAGTCAGCAATCTCAATTAGTGTCAATCCCTCCTCTGCATCCACTTCAAACACCCCCTATAACAGATATGTTACCAATTACAGTCAGCTTACAAAGCCGACACTATAGGCCAATGTTCTAAATAATAAGTGAATAAGGGATTCTCAAATCTTCTGGTATTTGAGAGATTAGAGATTCATAAAAATCTCAAAACACTAGCTCAGATACAATTCGGTCTAGGACAAATGGGCACCGCCAACTGGGCACTTGCAAACTGGGTGCTGGTAAGACTGGGCGTCAGTGTAACAATGTAATACTGGAATTTTTTTTTCACTAAATATTCATTTTTGGAATAATTTAAGAAAGTGAATAACATAGGAAACTAAATTTGTGTATATTTGTAAAGTTAGACTACTTGATATTATAAAATTTTGAATATTTTTTTTACAACACAAAAACCCTGAAAAATTAGAATTTTGCATAAAATAAACCACGTAAAAATGAATTAACCTACCTAACTGGCACCTAATTGTTTGTTTTAATTTTTTACAATTACAGTGAAACCTGTTTAGCTGGGATTTCAAGGGACCTAACATTTTTATCACTTATAGAGGTTTTTCATTTATCCAGTTTCCCAAATAAGCAGGTTAACATGACAATTGTCTTACTTATAGAGGGTCCTACTATGAGAGGTCGAAATTTATATTTATCATATAAAGAGGTGGAAATGTTTATACTTATGTGTGTACATACATACAAATATAAAAGAAATGTATATTTCATGTTGCACAATTTTTATTAAAAAAAAATTTATGGGTTAAAAAAAATCAGTGATATTAGTTTGTATTAGATTGTTAGTTGTTTAAAGGTGTTTCTCCAGAGTATAAATTTGATCAAATATGTCAGGATTATTAATATTTGACATCTCAAAATATTTATGTAAGGTTTCTAAGGCTTTTTCTGCGTCACGCTTTGATACTCTCTGATTGTTGTCCACAGCATTGCTCTCTCTCCACAAACATTTTTGAAAACAATATCGTTCCTTCTCTTAAAGCCCTCCAACCACCCATTACTGCCAGAAAAATTATCAATACGCAGCTTACTCGCCAATTCTCGAGCTTTCTCCTTAATCACTGGGCCGCTTATTGGAATGTTTTTATTCCGTACCTGTTTCATCCATGTCGAGAGACATTTTTCAAGTTCAGGATACTCTGCTGGTCGTAGTCGTTTAAGTGTTCCTTTTCCGTCAATACACTGAGAACGTATTTTCTCCTTATTTTGAATAATTCTATAAAGAGTTGACTTTGGTAAATTAAACTCGGTGCACAGTTCGTCACGTGACTTTCCACTATCATATTCCAATAATAACTTTAATTTATCAGTGGATGTTAGAGAATTACACTTTCGTTTCGACATTTTTTGCACTGGTATTCACTCGTTTCTCGTACAAATTCTTAAATAGTACTGATAAACAAAGCAAGTATGGAAGAAATTAGACTGTTTGTAAACAAGCGTGTCATAACTTGTCTAAACCTGATAAATTGTCTCACTTATACGGGTTATTGAGCTACCAAGTCCCAATTATAGAGGTAAACATCGAAAAAATCTATGAAATCTAATCTCAGTTAACAAGGTCTGAAAATTCCCAGTAACAGAGGTATTTTAATGCAAAAGTGGCGGGACTTCATTGTAATTATCAATAACAGAGGTTTCTCACATATCCAGGCCCCAGTTAAACAGGTTTCACTGTATAACATTTTAAAAAAAATTGGCCCTGGCGCCCAGTTGGCCACGCTCGTTTGGCGGCGCCCAGTTGTCCAGATCCGAATACAATAATTAAGTCCTTGACATGAATTCACAATTTTAAGTAAATGGTTAGCAATAATTATATATGTAGGCTTGTATAGTTGGAGAAAATAATAAAATCACAAAAAAGAAAAAAATTGTATTAATTTACAAAATTATATCTTATTTATTTATTACTCTTTACCAAATCAAATATGAACATTATTAAAAATGTATTAATTTAACTAATTTGCTCAAAAAGGGGTTAACTTTGTTACTAGAAGAACAAAATAGCGTTTGTCAGTAGTACCAAGCCTTTAACAACTTTTTCAAAATACATTTTAAAATATTTTTGACTATACTAGAATTGTACATTTTTAAAGATTCAAGGACTCGAATTTGAATTCGAGATTTGGATTTGGCCCAACTTTAATGATGAGTTTTGTTATAGTTAGAGATGTCACAATTTCTGACTTTCTAAATTTTGATTCTACAGCGGTTCAAATTTCCACATTTTTTTTCATGAATGTTGACATTTAAGTTATGTTATTCATATTTTATTTATCATATTGTAATATGTTTGAAAAAGACCCACTTAAAGTATAAAAAGTAAAAAAACAACAACTTATTACTGCTATGTTTGATTAGTGCAACTAGAACACAAAGGGGAATCACCATTACAAGGGAAATCACCTTCCAAAGGGGAATGAATTCTCATTACATGCTTAAATGGGAAATCCCCTCTTGTAATATGAACATCCAGTCATTTAAGCCTGGTTTACACCCTTCCAGTATGCCAGTTGCTGTCCCATTCAAGTTTTCCACAGGATGCCAGTTTGGCATGGAGTGTTTACATGTGTGCCATTAACTGGCTTGGCAAGCAGCTCACCCAGTCTGTCTACACTAGGGTATAAAAAGTGGCCAGTTCTTCGAATGAGGACCATGTATTTGCATGCATGTATATATAGTTGTTCTTTATTATAATGTCTGAAGAATGGCGAGTTTGTGTTAGGAAAGTGTTGAGGATATTATAGATGTCTGCTCAGAGCGGCCTTGTCCACAACACTTCAAGATTCCTGTATAGTTCTATTAATTTCAATGCTAACCGGCCTTGTGGTATAGTGATAATAGCTCCTGGGTTCAATTCCTGGCTGGTACACTGGTATTTTTCTAAAAAAAAATCCTATGGTCACCAGGGTTTGGTTAACTATGCATAGGTTAGGCTAAGATCTTCATTGGCCTGTCATATTCACTATCATCACCCCCTCATCTCATCGGGACATTGTAAGAGCCTCCATGAAAAGGATGTACGATTAGAGCGTTCGGGCGTCCTTCAGGCAACAATACATTAGTATTGGCTAATCTACACACAAACTGAGCTACAGAATGATGTAGCCCGGACACGCCATTATTATTTTAATTGTTTATTCCTCGCTCCAGCATTCAGTCATCGTCAAAAGATCGAACATAAGATCTAATAGAAAAAAACAAGATAGGCCTACTGTTGAGGCAAACACAAACAAAGAACTACCACCCAGTCACTGGGCCCGTACACACCTTCGGATATCAATCTAGTCTGTGATTGAATTCTAGTTTATAGAATGTTAGTATCGAAAAGCTTAATTAGATCCTGGTTCGTTCATTATTTTATCTAAAAGTTATACTACCATAAAATTCATAAATACAAAACTATATTAAAACATAATTTACAAGTTAAAGCTTTAAAAAGTTATTTACATAAAAAATTAAAAAGGAATACATCTGACATTGACAAAAAAACCTCAGAGAAGGGGAAATATAATATTTCCAAACAAGATTAAGTTAAAAAAAAAGAAAGGCATGAAACTCAATTAAAAAATAACAATTTAAGAACCAATAAGAACCTAAATAAGTATCGATTCCAATCCCAGTTCTGAGGCCATTTATTTTTAGAGTTCCTGTTTTGGTTCCTTAAAAATAACATAATTTAGGTTATCGGTTCTGGTTCAACTCCCTGGTCATAAATAGTGAAAAAATAAGGACCTTAAGTCAGATTCCCTCTAGTCCCACCTTAAATGTAAAATAAGCCTATTTATACCTTTTCTGTAATGATGAGGTCCACACAGTTTTTTCCCGTGAGAGGAAGTGAGCAACGAGGCAGAATCTTGTGACTGCCATCTTTGGCTGTGTGCTCCATTGTGACAACTACCTTTGTCCCAGGGGCTGCTACAAGATCCATGGCTCCTCCCATGCCCTTCACCATCTTACCCTGGGGACATCAAACATCTATCAAGGAAAGTAGTTGTCCATCTAAGAATTATCAAATACATTTTTACCAAATAAACAGCAAAATGTACTGGCATTTTTTTAAATTATTAAATGAAAAATAAGAGAAAATTGGTGAAAACAATTCTCAAATGCATTGCCCATATTGCAATTAAGTTAATTAATACATGCTTCTAAAGTATTTGGCAAGGAACTGCAATTTGGGGAGAGCATTAGACGTATTTGCAAACCAAACCAAAATATGTTGGTAGAACATTCCTTCAACAAATATTATGTTTTTAAATATTGAAGTGAGAATTAATATTGTAGTATTGGAGGTGGTCTTTTGTGACACAAAGAGGCGTATTTTCTTTAATTCCATTTTTCCAAACAAATTAAAATAGACTATTTGTTTTCTTTATGGTATTCTTTTAAAGGTTATGATGAATTTATACATCAGTTATATTTGTTTCAAATTCATGCAACTGGGATATAGAATTGAAAGCATTTTTGTGTCATTTGTTCCTTGTGGTTGTGTCCTAATTCCCCTGCATTATTTGTGTTCTGGAGTTGATTGTGTAGTTTTATATTTATTTTCTTAATGCTATTGGTGTATTATATTCCCTGCATCTTAGTGCTTGTTTAGGTACTATGAATACATTAATAATCAAGCAACAGAGTAAAAATGAAGATAGAATTTTAAATAAAAAGTACTCATATTTGTGTGGAGAGAGAGTAGGAAACCATTTAAAAAATACTAGCCTCAGTACAAATAACAGAGATCCAAACTCCGATCTCCCCATCAGCTGCCAACAATGCTCAAACTCTTTACCACTGTCGTTTAGTCATGATTAAATGTCAATAAATATATGTGAGAAGTCAATACTTTGGGGTCAAATATAAAGTCAAACACGTTCCAAGTTAAAACTAATCTAAAATGAGGCAAACTAAATGTTACCCACAGGAATCATCCAATTGGCCAAGTCTCCGTAGCACGATACCTCCATTGCTCCAAGTATGGTTAGGTCAATGTGGCCTCTGAAACAAGATTAGCTGTAGAGTTGTGGAACAAAGTTTCAAATTTATAAATATTACAGTACGGAAGTTTGTGTTTTACAAAACCTATAGCCCCAATATTTTTTAAAAAGAGTGATAAGTTGATAGGGCTATGTAAATGTATCCTCTCCTAGACACAAAACGATGTTGGTTTAAAACACAAGGTCAGGTCCATTAAGATGCTAAAATATAAGTTTGTTCAGCTTTACCTCGGGCCTCATGGCCACCCGATCACACTGAGGGAAGGTTTACTATTGGCTGTCACTGTTGGAGTTATTGATATTGAGGTTAGTATAATAATTAGAACTGGGCCGATCAGCTATTTTGCCGATTAGTTCGATGCCGATCATTTGTTGCCGATCAGGCCGATCACCGATGCCGATTATTTTTGTTTTCAATTTTAATAAGTGTATAAAGTAAAATGACCCTTAAAGCAAAAAAAAAAGTTACTTTTACTAGTTTTATAATGTCCAATATAGTTTTGTTTTAATAACATTTAAATAGAAACTTTTAAAATGTAAAGGTTGTTTAGTTATTATTTTATATTGTTATTGTTAGGACAAGTGAACCTGTCATTAAACAAAAACAAATCACATTAATAAATAGCAAATATACCGGTACATGTTAGATAATTAAAATATGATTTCACATTTATGATTAAATAGGCCTACTGACCCTTTCATTAGACAAAGACAAATCATAATCAGCAAATTTAAATTTAATTTTAATGATAAAAA
>CABFWB010001273.1:63732-102313 GCA_902151455.1 Timema bartmani
AAACCCGTAAATATACGTTGTGTGACAACATGCCGGTGTTGTCAAACCCGTAAATATACGTTTTTGTGCAGGGCTCACTTTGTCAAACCCGTACATATACGTGGAGCCTTAGAGCTAATTGAATTGCGCGCGCTAAAGTGCAAAGATGTTGTAAAGAAAAAATACTGCACTGGTTCCAAGGTTCATCTATAATTTTTAGTTTATATTTACGAGTGAAATATCTACTTTCTTGAGCTCACTCACTACTGTCAAGATGGTGTGGCGAGGAAATCAAACAACATTGCGGGATGACGAAATTGAAGGATTTATAGTGGACAGTGACTCAGAAAAACATTATTTGGATGAGGGATGTTTTTTACATAATTTTAATTACATTTTGCTTAAAATATTTGATAATACAACTGTTTTTCCAAAAATTGCTTTTTTCAGTTAAAAAAACCCCGACAGAGTGGGCTTGTGTATGCAAAATATACATGACAGTGAAAGGGTTAATCATAGGCTAAGAACCATATATTTTCCACTACCGGCTTGCTAGGCCTGTCGTAGCTTCATTTGTCTTATAAACCAACTTAGACTAAACCAAGCACAACATCCAGTGCTCAGCCGTTGATTTATCAAAGTAAAATGGTAAACCCATATTTCACCAATGATAAATTTTTCGACCATGCCAGAAATCGAACTCTGACACCAAATCAAACACACTACCAACTGAGCTAAGGTGTCGGTCTAATTAATCATGATCTACTATGTGTTATTATTATTAAAACTACATTCTGACCTAAAAAGTAAGGCAAGTGAGCCATTAAAAGGTTACTTACTCTTCTCCTTCAGAAAGAGATTCAATTTTGTACAAAGTTTTATTCATATCATATAGTCTCAAATAAATTTGGAATCTAATGGTCATATTTTCATAGCAAAAATACCAATCAAAAGATGAATAATATTTATTTAGTTATATTTAAAAAAGTATCAAAACAAACAATATGCCCTATTCAAACTCAGTAAACAAATACACTAAATTCTTATCACAATAGAAAAACAGTAACCAACAGACAAGAACCCAAAGTCTTTAAAAACAAGTTGTGAAAAGTAGTAGTAGCTATAGAAGGTGTGACTATTTAATTCTGTTAGCCATTTTGAAGTTAAGTTTTTATTATTATAGTTAAGGTCCATCTATCTTTAGATAACTTTTTGAAGCTAAGCAGTTAAGAGCCCCATTTGTTGTGGAGATTATAAACTATTTTGATATATTGATATAACTACATAAAGTTTTCAAAGATACAAATTATCTAAGGGTGCACTAAGGTTTATGAAGGCTACTTTCGGGTCAATACAGTAATAATAATCACCATTATCATAAAATGATTCCAGCCTAGGGCTGGGCCGGTTTAGTAAAATGCCTCAACCTTCCTCTTTTAATTGCTTCCATTCTTCTCCTTTCACTTAGACACTTACTGTTATCTGCTTCTCCCAACACTACACCCTTATATAAACTATAACATATATATTCTCCATGTGAATAATGAATGACATACTTAGTCATAACTCCCCTTGAACTCCTCCTAAGTCTGTTAGATATGTGGGGACTGAATAAACTACCCCTTTAGTTACCACATTAAAAATACTTTTATATGATTGACAAAACTAGAAATTAAATAACACCTACAATAGGATGTCCAGCCAAATTGTATTTTTAAATTCCATGATTTTTCCAGGTTTTCCAGAGCCAATTTCCAACTTTACAGTCATTATATTATAAACATTGTTTTATTAAGATCGCAACTTAGTGTCATAATATTTAAGACACATATACATTTTTAAGTTGTGACACTATGAAAGGGTTAAAGGATGTTAGAGTATAGCAATGGGCCATTGGGTAGTGTGATCTAAGTTAGATTTCAGTTAGATCATATTCAGACATCAAAAGATCACCTTAGACAGGCTAATCACTCAACTTTGGCTAAAAACACGCGATAGAGGGGTGGAAAGATGAGATGTAAATCCCATGTTGAACTTTAGAATTGAGATTAGTATACTCAAAATTATGGGTCTGCGAGCTTGGGTTTTTTCATTCAAGCCGAGTATTTCTAAAAGCTCCCAATTTCGAGTATATTCATAATTATAAAATGTTAAAAAGTATATTAAAACACATGTTCTTAAAATATGAACAACACACATTTTTATAAAGAGTAAATACGTTTGAAAAAAATAAAGGTTAAATAATGGAAATATCGGTTTTTAAATCAGAAATAATACTTATATAACACAATTTAAAAATAAGAATAACACTCAAATAAAAATCTAATAAAAAATAATTAAAATTGTATTTCAACACTCATGTCTTTAAGGACATTAAAAATGATTTATTAGTGGAAATTCTGATATTATCTCAATTAAATAGACTATGATTACTAATGCGTTTTAAAAATTGATTACTAAGTACATCAAGTGGAAGCCCGAAAATGACGAGCCTACAAAACTTTCGATCTCTATCTCGAGGTTAAGCAATGAGCTTGGTTCGAAGCTCGGAATACGAGTACTCGCAAAGCCATACTCAAGATGGACAACTGTAATAAACAATATTCAAGACAAGTACCTGACTTTTCACTGATTTCCAGATCATTGGACACCCTGTACTAGTTTGGTGACATAAAAGTGTCTGACCCATTTAACCATGTGCTCCTTAATAATCAGAACACACCCATTTATAGATAAAATGTACACAAAACTAAAATCTTAACAAATAATATTTTACCCTCTGATCATGGCAAAACTCTCATCACTGCCGAAGAAGGAAGCCCCAGGAGTGACTGTGACTGTTTGTTTGCCAGCGTTGATGAGGTCAGCGTCAACCTCGGATTTCTTTGGGAAAGGTCCCAGTCCCAAGATTCCGTTCTCGCTCTGCAGGGTAACGTTGATGGAAGGGGGTATGTAGTTGCTAGCCAACACGGGTATGCCAATGCCCAGATTTGCTGAGTGAAGCAGTTAAGGAAACAAAAATAAATACATTTTGAATGTTACATTAGTAAAATTTGTTACTAATATTGTCACTAATATTTGCGCAGAGAGATTTTTAAACATTCAGTGTGTCCGAAACTTTATCATCTTTTTAATGTTCATGATGTTATTTCAGTATAAAATAAAATTCCAGAACTCCATGATGTATTTTTCAAAACTTTATACAGTGGCACTTCAAAAGAACAAGTGAAAAACTGGAGTGTTGAGTTTCTTCATCTCCACAAGATGCAATGTTTATTGCAAGCAATGGAAGATTGGAACCAAAAAGACATCTGTTGGGTTTAGGCATGAAAAGTATGACAGGAAGCAGAAAGATAATAGAAATTCTCAACCAGTGGGGTCACTCTTGGTTACCACACCTCTGAGGAGCTTGAGACAGATTTTTAACTCTGTCTCTAATGAATCAGCCAAGAGTCACACCAGATAATATATGTCGAGGGCCTGGGTTTTTCACTGGGTTAGCCTGGGACAATTTCGACATTGTCAGGAAAAAGGAGTTTACATGACACGTTCGGCATTTGCTACCAAAACTTGAAAACTGAAGATCCTGGAAATCAAACTACGGTAGCAGAAAGCGAGATAGAATTTGCTGAAAGCTCAAAAGTAGAATCTGTTATACTCACTGATAATACCAGGGGATCTTGCAAGTCACGTAGAAAGATGAGGTTACTCCAGATTAATTCAAAGGCTCCTAAACTCTCTCTCTCTATATATATAAATATACATAGTCAAGACATTTGTGTTCTTTGGTGAGTAATTGTTCTATTACAAAACATTTGAAAGACTCCATGCAGAGAAATTTTACTTATATGGTTTCAGAAAAATGGGCTGAATCAACACCGATATGGGCTGGGTGGAATTCCAAAGTTTTAGAAGATTGGCTACATGAGAAATATCACTTTGCCCCCTACACAGAATGATGTGTTGATGGAAACTAAGATGGTATCACAGCAAGTGGCTGCTGAGTGTGGAGGGTCTTCAATCTTGGTTCATTATGATGTAGCCTTGGCTAAACCAGCAATCATGATCCAAAATCAAGAAAGCTCTCGCTTTAACAATTTCTTCATTTGCTATGGATCATTCCCCATGGAGCTAGCCTACTTTAGAGCTCTTGGATACTAACTCGAAAGTTCAGGGATTGAACATATTCTTTCAGAGAATGAAGTTCTGCCATCTGGTTAAATACAAAGCTTTCTCGGAGGAAAACATTTCTACAGATGTAAACGAGTACACATCTTACTTTCATTGTTTCTCGAAAGCTGCCTTTTTTAGAAGTTTATAGAACTACAAAACATTACAACATTAGAACTACTTTAAGATCAGGTGATAAAACTGAATGATGACCTTTCTCAAGATACTTTGGAGAGATTTATTGAAAGCTCAAATGTAAAGAAAGTGTATGATGAGTTCAATGAATTCAAATCAAAAACAAGATCAGGTTTTCATGGAAAACAGCTCAATTTTATCAACAGTACATCGATCTCTTTAACATCTACAAATTCTTCAGCAGAGCATATAGGACAAGTAACCATGAAATGTACATGGATGCCCAGGAGAAAATGATTCCAGCCTTTTTCTCAGGCAAGAGGCTGAACTATGATCAATGGATGACTGTGTATCTCCTGAAAATTCTTAACCTAGGAATCGAATCCCCTGAAGTAATATATGCACTTTTTCAAGGTGGTCTTGGCATAAAGCGCTCTAGAAACTCACTCTCTAGGGTACCAGTTGACGTGGCACTAGAGCAGACTGTAAACGCTGACGCTGCTTCAAGGTTGACAGGCATCATAACATTTTCAAATTCAGAATCTGCTAGACCCCCATGGATGATCACAAGGTCATTGAAAAGTGAGATGGTGGGCAGATTACTTGAAAGTAGTGGAATTACAAAAGCACCACCTTCTAAGCATTTGCAACAAGGGCGTATTGAAAAAGATCACAGAGGTATTAAAAAAATAATTTTAACTCTGAATAGTTATTCAAACCTATTTCAAGACTTGGATCCTCAGGCCCCTTTAAGGTATATTTCAACTGGACAAACAATCAGTGAAAAAGTCACACTGGATCTTCTTTCATTTTCTTATAAAGGGCAAGAAGCTTCTTAAAAGTTCAAAAAAATGTACATGCAAAATCCAAAGAATATTGAAAAGCCCATACCCCGAAATTTGGTAGCTAACTGTGCATCTTCTATTGTATCAAGCAACCTGAAAACAGAACAAAAGAAACAAGAGGTTGCCAAATGCAGTTTAGATGTTTTCGGTAAAGTAATTCATATGGCTGATGTTAAGTAATTTGATGTGAAAAAAGTCTTGGAGTATCCACTAACTCCCGTGCCATTTTCTCTTGCTCAGCTTGGTGGATCAATGGATAAAAAAGAAAAAAGTAAGTTGATGCACAGGCTAGAAAAGTGCCAAAATTTAGACGAGAAGCGTCATATAACTATAGGTCAACCTCATACAGATATGGCTGTTTATGATGTAATGTTCGTGTTGCACACTTTGAAGTTCCTGGAAACCTAGAGAGCTCTTGCACATAAATTAATGGAAGAAATTACTAGTAATACATCAGCTAGGGAAGTTCACCTGATGTTTGACCCTTACAGCTATCAAAGTATACAAGATTGTGAACATAAACGGCGAACAACAACTGTACCAATTAGTGATATCAAAGTAACAGGCACAGATCAGAAGACTCCAAAAAAGGCAGTTGATGCACTTCAGAATGTGCAGTTTAAAAGGTCACTTATATCTTTCTTATGCAATGAGTGGAAAAATCAGAAGTATGCTTCATTTATGTCAGAAAAAATTATCTTTGTTGGAGCAGAGACTGTTTGTCACAAACACTGCAGCAAGTATCTCAGTGTTGAGGCAATAGAACTTACTTGCCATCATCAAGAGGCAGACACAAGGGTTGTTTGGCACAATCAACATACATCACATGGTATTGAACATCAAGGAATATTCTGGTAAGAGCAAATTACACTGATGTTTTGGTTCTGTTAATTTACCATCAAAAGAACTTTCTCAACTCTCAGGTTTGGTTTAGTTGTGTCGTGTCTTCTAACAACAGCAGGAAGATGATCAATGTAACTTGTATTACAGAGGACCTTGAACATGATCTGCTGAAGGCTTTGTTTGGCTACAACACTTTACAGGGTCAGATTCCACAGCCGCCTTTACAAGACAAGGAAAAGTTGAACTCTTTGAAATCATGAAAAAGAACAATGAATTCCTAGACATTTTCAGCCAGATAGGTGAGTCATTAACTTTAACCGAAGAAAATATAGCTATGTTGGAGAAATTTGTGTGTGCCATGTACGGCCACCCTAGATATTCCTTTGTGAGTGAAGTAAGATACAGTCTATTTATGAAAAAAATCATACCTAATATCCACTTAAAGACATTATTAAAGATTAAACAACAATGCTGCTCCCATCTAGACCTGCTTTGATCCAAAAGATTAAAAGGTGCAATTCAGTGGCATGGCTGTGGAAACGAGAAGATTGTAGAAAGCCCGACGACGGGCTTGTTCCTACTGAACATGGATGGTACTTGGAAAATGGAAGGTACTACTTAAAATGGAACAATGGTCCAGCACTCCCAGGAAATATTTAAACAGTCACAAAAGAGGACAGAGAAAAAGAAGATGACAAAAGTGATTTTGACAGTGACAGTTCTAATAAAAGTGAAGAAGAAGACATGCTATAAAATCATGCAATCTTGAAAGAGGAGACTTATAGCTAGATATCACTCATAATTACATAAGCGTGGAGTAAGCCCCACGTTATTATACATTTTATTTGTCCTTATTAAAAGATGCAACTCTATTATTCTTGTGTTTTTTCCAAAAGTTGTATAATTTTTGAGTTAATCATGATTAAACATAACAATATAATCAATGTGGACACTGATTTTATGCCTTCAAATGAAATTATCTCAAATACTAATGGAGTTAACAAAAAGATATGTAACTACAAAATATATGTGTAATTAATTTTTAAACATTTCAGAACCATATTCATCTCTGTAGCATAAACAGGTGAGAAGTTATGCATATTTAAATGTGGTAACTACATAATAGTGTGGCAGCCATATTGATGACGGAATGATGTATAACTGGAATTTTGTAAAACTCACTTTTCTGAGACACTTGTGCCATATATAAAAAAAAAATCACAAAGCTTTTGAACTCACTGGGGTAAATAAAACCTTCCTGGCTCTGGGACTACTATAACTCCTAATACTTCCCGAGGAAGATGCTATAATAACATTGGAATATTGAAGTGTGTAAATATATGTTAGTGTTTTTACTTTTATTTGTGCTCTACTATTTTCCTACCATTCTATTATTTTATTTATTACAAAATGTTTTTGCTTAATACACTTTATTTCATACATAATAATTATATAGCCAAGTAAGAAACAAGAGGAGATAGAAAAGACAAATTAGAATGATCGATGAAAAAGGAAGAACAGTGAAGACAGGTGAGGAAGAAAAGGAACTATGGATGAGATATTTTAGAAAATGTTCAACCAGGAAGAGGAGGAAAGAGGTCCAAGGTGGAAAGAGAAGGACGCATTAAAGAGGATGAAACAAGGAAAGCACCAGGTGTGGATCAAGTGACTGTGGAGAGAGCTGCAGGAGAAGTAGGTATACAATGACTATACAGGGTGCTGAAAGGGGTTTGGAAGGAGAACTAAGTAAAGACTGGAAAAAGGGAATTACAATACCTATTTTCAAGAAAGGAGATGGGAAAAGGTGTAAATATTATAAGGGGATAACGCTGATGTGCCACTGTACAAAAATATATGAAAAGATGCTAGAAAATAAAATAAGAAATAAAATTAAAGGAAGGTGGAGAGAGGAGGAAGAGCACAAATTTTGGGAACAGAGGTCTACACTGGACTTGGTCTTTGCCATCCAAAAGCGGATGGAAAGATGATAGGAATATAAAAAAAGACTTGGTAATGGCATTTATGGATGTGGAGAAGGCAGAAGTGGAAAGAGGAGTGATAATGAGAGTGAAAAGCACGTATGAGGATAAAAGGAGTTATGTTAAGACGGAGAGTGGAAGAACGGAGTGGTTCCAAATAAAAAAATGAAGTGAGAAATGGGAGTGCCCTTTCACCATTACTATATGTAATGGTAATGGAAATGGTCATGAACAAAGTTGCAGGAAAAGTTGGGGAGGAAAAAATGAAAGACATGATGTTTACTGAGGACTTGATGGTGTGGGGGGGAGAAGGAAGAGGAAGTATAGAACAACTACAAGAATGGAACGAGAAAGTGAAAGAGAGTAGAATGAACTTTAGCACGGCAAAGTGTGAAGTGATGGTAATAACAAGGAAGAGGATAAGGCCTAATAAAGCTATAAGGTTGGATGAAGTAGAGCTAAGAAAAGTATAGAACGTAAAATATCTTGGAAGCGCGATTGAGGAGAAAGGTGGAAGTAGAGAGGATTTAATGAGAAGAGGACAGCAGGGAGAGTTATTCTATAGGTGTGCAAAAGACCTGCTTAGAAGAAGAGAAGTCCCCTAGAGGAGGAAGCAAGACTGAGATGGTATGGGCATATAATGTTGGAAAAAGAGAGGATATCAAAGAAAATGTCGGGAGGAGCAGATAACAGAAAGTGTTCAAGTGAGAGGAGAAGAATGGAAGAAATTGAGGAAGAGAGTGATGGAAGGATAGAGGAAGATGGGGGCATTTTACTAAACTGACCCAGTCACAGGCTGAAAAATTTGATGATGATGATGATGATGATGATGATTAGTAGACTCTTATCAAATTACCATGATTTTTGATATTTTTTCAGGTGAATATTTTGGAAATTTAAAAAATTATTTTGAGAGTGCATGTTGAGAATGCTTTGTGCTAATACCATAAAATAAATCACTTGGTTACACTTATTAAAAAAATTCATGGCAGCAGCCGGCAATAAAGTCATACTGACATAGTGGCTGTTGGCGAAGATAGTGCCAACTTCTGCTGATAAAGGGTGTTATGTGGACACTTATTAATGTTGTGTAAATTAAGTTTTATATTTAAATTTATGATTAGATTTATTTTAGACTTAGTTTCTTTTAGCACCCTGGTTTACTACCTGTTCATGTTATACACATATGTACTAATTATATTAATGGTTTTTAGTGATTAGTTATATTTAGAGGAATTATACACTCATTTGCATGGAGGGAGGGTTGAAAACCATCCTCAGTACAGCTGACAGGGATTTGAACCTCGGTCTTCCGGTCATTGGCAGTCTAGTCCAACACAAGTGTGATGCCTTATATCAAGTAGCCACTGAAGAAGATTAGATTTGGTATTCATTTTTTAAATCAATAATTTATTAATTGATAGATTTATCTAGGTTGAGAGATTATAACCTGCAAAGGTGTATCGTGGGAATCATTGTGTGAATCTAATAATTTACTCAAGGTCAAAACAAAGCGAGAGAGATGATTTCCACCCTTGAGTGTCACTGAACTGCTAATTCAGTAGGTGAGTGTTAGTTGGTGGCAGAATCTCCCACGCACCCAAATCAACCAGTGAGTGAACATGTTGTAAAGAAGGCTTCCTCAGCGTCTCAAGTAAACTAAGGAATGAGAAGCAGCTACGATGTGGATTTTAAATTAACAGCAATATGTGAGGCACAACAAACAAATACTGAGCAAGCTGCTGACAAGTTTCCTGTTTATGAGGCTAATATACAACTCTGGAGAAAAAAAATATTAAGATATCAAGTGCCTGCGCATCAAGAAAGGCATTCAGAAGGGCTAGTAAAGCTGTGACGAGTTTGTTAAGTTTTTACCGTCAGGTATATTCGAGACCTTTTATTATTCATGTAAAACACCTTCAAAATATTAGGATCCAGTTATGTGTGAGGTCGTACTATATTTGGGCCAATACAGTATTCTTTTACTCACAAACTAAACCATGAATGAATGTCTTTTATTTTATAAGAATGTTTTATTTCTGACTCATGGGTCGTGAGACCAAAATTATTATAGTTTAATCTAGGTTGTGACTCAAAAATGTCAAGAAATGATGATACAAATAGTTTGTGTGATCCAAATTGCCCAAGTCAGAGGTGAAGTTTTCAAAAAATATGTATATTTAGCATGTTTGGCATTCAAGTAACATTAATATAAACGTTTTGAGATCTGCATGCCACTATTCAAGAGACAAAAAAATAAAACAAAATATTCCAATTAGTGTGAAAATAGGAAAGATGTTTATGGAGTGTAGCAATTCACAAGGACAAGAATTCACAAATTGCCGATTAGTTTCAAATTAACTCAGGAATAGGTATGATTTTTAGAAACAGTGTGTATTTAGCTAGTAAGAATAAAACTAAGTTTATAGGTGGTGAATTTTCATTTTTTTATTTATTTGAGCAATTTAACGTGCACTCTCTGAACCAACTGATCTTTTCAGCACACAACTAATAAATTAACTTAAGACTAAGACAAACACAACATCCAGTCCCTGGAGGTTAATTCGTCGTTATGAAAGGGGTAACCTATAGTTCATCAATGATACATTTTTCAACCATACCAGGAAACGAACCTAGAACCCTAAGTTCAGCAGAAAGACATGCTACCAAATGAGCTAAGGTGTTGGACTATAACAATCGTTATTTATATATGACTGGCATTGGGTACTGAGGTACTGTACTGAAGCACTAGAACATCTTCAAACAAACATAGGTGGCTCAGATTCAAGATGGAAACTTAAAGTTTGTTTTAACATTCATTATAGTTTTAAGGTCTCATTCGCTAAGGCATACCTTACAATAAAGTTTATTTTAAAGGATACCATACATTCCATCTTTAAATTCAAGTGCTGCTCTACGAATGATCCGTTCCCTCATTTGAGCTGCAGGGCTAAGGTTTGTCATAGACGCTGCTCCTTCCTCTTTTTGAATAGTCAGTTTCTAATGGAAAACAGATGTTTAAAACTTAACATGGTTCCTATATCCATGCACATAAATACATATCTATCAACAAGATTTAGCAAACACATTTCAATAAATTGTTGTCTAAGTTAAATTAAGGTATTAATAAAATCTAGATTTTCAAGTGTTGAATAATCATCTTAACTAGCCTATAAGTATTTGAATGATGTCGATGAGCGATGTTTTATCCGAAGGTGTATGTGTAGTATCGGCACACAAGGAATGAGATGTTAAAAGTACAGTCAATGAGGCTTAGCTTAAAAAATGCTGTTAAAATTACAGAACAATTAAGAAACTCTTGATTTTTTTTATTACAAAACTAGCATCCCTAATGAAATAATAAATATAGAAATAATTAGGAACATAATATTATTATCAAGCACCAATAAAATTTCATAATATAAGTGTAAATGAGCATGTATTTACTTTACATCCATCATTGTTTCCAGCCTATAACGTGGGTCAGTTTTCTATTCAAGCCATATATTTAAACACCAGTTAGCTAGACCTGTCATAGCTTCATATGACTTATAATTTAACTTAAGACTAGGACGGGCATAACATCCATTCCCCGGCCGTTAATTTATAAATGTGAAAGGGTAAACCCACATTTAATCAATGATAAATTTTTCAGCCATGTCAGGAATCAAACCCTGGACCCTTAGCTCAGTAGACATACACACTACCGATTGAGCTAAGGTTTTGGATTAAATGAACATGTGTTGCTCTTTAAATTAAATTATATATATATCTATATATATTTATGTGATAAATACATTGATTTTTAAACAAGAGAATGGCATGCATATTGATTCATCTTTATTGATGAGTTTATGGATGTTTCATGAAATAATATTTGCAGAAGACTAACCTCTATCTTCTTGTCACATTTATCTGATTTAACGATCCTGTCAACGTATATCCCTGGTACATGTACTTCGTCAGGGCTTATCGTTCCTACAGGGACAATCTCTTCTACTTCTGCTATACAAACCCTGGCAGCTTTACACATGGCCGGATTGAAATTACGTGCAGACTTTCTGAAAGCATACAAATATACTTTGATAAGTTATATGGGTGTTCAACAACATAGACATATCGGCACTTTAATAAGTTGGATGTGTGTTCATCAACAAAGGCATATATAATTTAACAAGTTGGATATGTGTTCATCACCTCAAATATTCTTTCTCAAGCTGTACACTAGGTTTACCCTGAATGATATATCATAAAATAGGGTTGTAATGTAATCAGTCAAGGTAAGAATGTTACTTGTCAGGGTAAATGGGGTGAACATGCAGAATTACAGAATACGCCCACAAGTAGGCAATTTTAACGTAGTTTCACAGCCAATTCCCAAAAATACACTGATTAATAATACTACTACTACTACTACTACTACTACTACTACTACTACTACTACTACTACTACTACTACTACTACTACTACTACTAATAATAATAATAATAATAATAATAATAGTGGTCATTCTGTTAGATTATCTTCTAAGTCATAGTTCACTACGTCGCAGTAGTCAAAGTGTGACAATATTAAGCTCTGGTCAGGGATAATTCACACATATTCCGGCAGGAAATTCTTCAACCTTCTCAGCGAATGTAGGCAGGCATACAAATCGTAGTTACTTGATCTGTCTAGTTATGATTTTCATCAATCAAGGTTTTTATTAGTCTTTATCAGTTGTACTGTGGTTACTCCTAATTGTAAGTCAGTTACCAAGGGAACGGTCCGCATTCAGCAGTAGTCTGCGTGTTCTTTTAAGAATGGCTTGAATTTTATCAGGGTTGAATTTAAGGCTATTTATTTTGGGCCAAGTATTTATTTCAGCTAGGTCGGTGGAAATATATATTTGAAGGTCATCAACATATTTGATATTTACACTAGGGTATTAAGGAGGTGATATAGTTCTAAAAAAAAGTGATAGTCCTAAACCATGAGGAACAGCCTCAACTGGCCGCCATGTTGAGAACCTGTTACCTACTAACACTTCGCTGGCGGCCATGCAAATATGATCACATCCACTGTACACTGCCTGGTGAAAAATTAAAAAATATATATGAAAAAAATATATATGCAATTTTGCTCCTAGAGTGTTAATATCCACAGCATTAAAAGCTTTTGAAAAATGTAATAGTGTAAGAAATGTTAACTCGAGCTTATACATGGCTAATCTAATTTCATCTGTGACATTTATCAATGTGGTACATGTATTATGATGTGCTCCAAGCTTGATTGATAAGCGGTTAACAAGTTGTGTTTGTTAATGTGTTGGTGAATTTGTTGATGTACTATGAATTCTAGTGCCTCAGAAAGGAACAGAAGTATACTTATAGGTTTAAATTCATTTAAATCTTTTGCAAGTCTTCTTTAGGCATTGGTAATACGAGTAAGTTTCCACAGTAAGGGATACTGTCTAGTCATAAGTGAGAAGTTAAATAAGATAAGTCAGTTATTGTTGATATAACTTGTCTTGCAATTGTTTGTATTAACAACAATGAAATTTTGTCTATACCCTGAGCTTTCGATTTTATTCTCATTATTGATTTGTATACCTCATGACGAGTCAAGTGCGCAAAGTAAAAGGGTACTGGAGGCATAAATGTTGTTTATAGTTTGAATTCTACTAATATTGTTAGTTATAGTAGGAAGGTGAAGAAACTCTTGATTGAGTTTATTAGGAGTGATGTGCACATGGGTGCTTTTGGGTGGTGTACATATGCGTAGTCCCCTCCATAATTTTTTAGGTGCTGAGCTAGTATTTGAAATGAAAGGGAAACATCCATTTTAGCTTTTCTAAATGGTTGTCCATAAACCACGAAGCGCTTTGTGAGGGATGAGGGGAGGTAAGGCCGGGGTAGGGAGCTCTAATGTCTACATGTTGTTACATGGGGGGAGGGTGGGGTACATCAAAGTGTTATGTAACACAGATCACAGATCTTATTCACAATTTCTAGTGTTGAAAAATAATATTATTGTTCATGTTTTCACCTTTGATAAACACACTTAGAGATAACTTCTGAGAATATCTGTGGTGTTGAAAATGCATGTTTAGCATTTACTTTTCATTTATCAATATTTCAAATGCCCTTAGGTGGCAATGTCTGCCCAAGACTACAAATGCCACTCACAGTTGAAAACACATATTTTCATGCAGATGACAGTGACATGTTTATAATCACGGCACTTGTTTATATTTGTCAAATCTACTGACCCCCTCACGTGCTTTTAGTTGGATAGCAACTGTCTGAAGCAGCCTTAATTTATAAGTATAGTTGAGTTTGAGTACAATTTAAATTCCTATTTCACATTCTTTTACATAGGCTGTGAATAATCTCTTGTGTCTGTACAAATAAAAAAATAATTTCTTCAAAGCTTGCGTATAAAAAAGCAATATCCAGAAAAAAAACAGAGGAAGAGTCTCAAAAAGATGTTGTAGTGAAATGGAACGAAGCAAAAGTACAGAATTTGTCTCAAGGCAAGTTTGAGGAGTCTATTAATAGTGTTATTTATTTGTACCAGCAACATGTTATGATATGTAAAGCTTCAAATATTATAAGTTATTTTCAAAAGGTAGGAATATTTAAGCCTATACCTTTTCCCTTCTGATAAATCTGTGTGTATGTTTATAAATACAACTATTATACACCCGCTAGGGTGGTCGCATGGTCTAAGTTGTCATTCTCTGAGTAAACGAAGACGGCCGATGACGGGGGGACATGGCTCAAATACCAGTCAGATTTACTGAGGGTTGCTTTTCCTAAATAGTTTCCAGCTCTCCCTTCATGCAAATGCTGGTAAATTTTCTTTAAAATCCTAACTTTCTAGTATACATTTTGTAGTGGGGTTTAGTCATATTGTAATTATTATATTTATTTTTTGTTATTTTTATCTAATGTTGTTGGAATGAAGAAGGTAGAATTTTAGAGGTAATACCATAATTAACGTGGAGGTAGAGTATAAACCCATTTAGGAAAAGCCACTCTAAATACACCCGACAGGCATTTGAACCCTGATCTCTGCTTCATTGGCCATTTAGTCTTCTTAGAGAGTGAAGCCAGGATCCAGGATCGATGTTGGGACGAAACATGAGTCTAGTTATTGATAAGTTAATTAAAGTAAAACTGTAGTTTAATCCAAAATATGATTTAGATAAGTTATATACCTATAATTGTTTAAATAGCTCTCTATATTATGATAATATGCCTATAAAAAAGTGCACAGTTTTAAAATGTCTTCTCACAGCGTCAAGCATCAGATGTGGGCACTCATTATGTAGCACCACTATAGAAAAAGGACATCCTATTCAGCACATAGTAGTGTCGTATTGTTCTTACTCAGATCGCAAACCTGACATCCATCACATAATAATAGCAGAGGTTTTTCCTCATGAACCTGAGGAATTTGAGCTCGGAGTCTTTATGTCTGTATTTGTCTGTCTTATCTGTGTGTATGTGTAGCTATCCATAAATAATAATACTCTCTGAAATCATTTATGTTCAGGATTTAAAATTGATTTTAAGAAGCATTAATTCTGAATCTCTCCTTTAGTATCACAAAACTTCCCTATGAAATAATGGCATTCACTCTTGGTGAGAAAAGTTACATAAAACTAGATCGGGGATGGGTTGGGCTAAATGTCTACATAGTATTACATGGGGAAGGGTGGGGGGGAGGGGAACTGAAAAGGTAATAAAAAAAAGCGGAACGTGGTTTATGGCTTACCCCTAACTGCTTGGGTACATTTATTATGTAAACATTTATACTCTTCAAAATTAACAAGAAGTAATCTGTCATCCATATTTAATTTAGTGCTAGCCAGATAACAGGGTATGAATTGAGCATCAGTGTTCAGATTTTTGGTATAAATAGATTTAATATCACGGTATGTGTTGGCCTTAATGGCCAATTGTCGTCCGTCAAGGTAAGACTGCCACCTTTCAAGATAAATGGAGTGTAATAAGCCTTACAAACCTAAATATGAGATTCCCCTTTTCATCGGCCTTGTAAGCCTTAACCAGGGCAAAGTCCCCTTTGATGGCATATTCTAGCACATATCGCTTGCCGTGAAATTCCTCGGTGTCCTTCTTTTTACTAGCTATCTCCACTTTGCCGTCTGTGGAGTATTTGATAGGGACTCCACCCTCCTGTACTATTGTTCCATAGGCCGTTGGCGTGTAGAAGGCAGGGATGCCAGCTCCCCCGGCTCGTATTCGCTCTGCCAGGGTTCCCTGGAGGACACAAAATACATGCATTTTTTTTAACGAAAATTGATTTATTTTGGAAGAATTTATAGCATTAATTGCTCTCACAATGGAATAAACTGATGCAAGGAAAATAGAGGTGATGATTAAGAAGTTTATGAGGAGCATGCTGGGTGTCATCCGGAGATAATAGGTCAAGAACCAAGAGTGTGCGAGAAAGAGAGGGAGTGCAGGGACTGAATGAAATAAGAGGAAGGAAGTGTGAGGTGTTATGGGCACGAGAAGAGAGAGATTAATAAAAATAATGTTGGAGATGAAGGGTATGGGAAGAAAAGATTGCCAAGTGAGTGCAAGCAAGAGGAGAAGAGTGAGCTAAAGGGAGAAAGAATAGTGGAGAGGAAGATGGAAGAGGTTGATAAGGCTGACCCAGCTGGAGGCTGAAAAAGTGCTAGTTGATGAGTTACTCTCAGATTTAATTCAAATTGTTTATTCTTCCTCCTAGTCACCATTATAAGTTAGGAAGGTATTTAATCAGTTTTTAAATTTGTCATTTGTTTACTTAGGATAAAGAAATATAAAATTATATCCACTTTATTTTTGTTCCCTTCTCCTTATTTGATAGTAGATTTGTCTTTTTGATGACATGTTTTAGTGCTATTATTGATGTTACACCATCTTCAGGTCTTCTTTATGATAAAGATGATATTCTGTTAAATACATATCATAAGCAAGTTTGTTCAAGTTTTGAGGTCTTATATGTAAACACTTTTTTGAAGAAGATATGCCTGGTGCACATACATTTACACTCCAATTATCTGAGTACGGATGATGACACAGATGGTAATGATTCTAGTAACTTTACATTTGCTTAGAGTTCAATTATTATAGCCAAAACATTTCTGTTTGTTTTCATTTGTAGTTTCCTACGCTGATATATGTTGCCTGACCTCCATCTTAAAACCTTTTTCAACTAATGAACAGTTAGTTATGTTCTGTCTGAGCAATGTACTGACCACACAATAAATCATGTCAAGAATAATTATTGCATGTTGTGTCTTTCGATCATTAATCTACCCAACAAGTTATGGGCCCAGGTTACGTAATCAAAAACAAAAAATTTGACTAAACAAAAAGTTGTGGCTTAAAAGGTGTATAAGTCAAACGATTTGTTAGCCTATCAAAATGGTGCATGCAAACATGACACATTCAACACAATTCGAGATGTTGTCAGGCGACAACTACAATATGCAGAAAATACAAGCCTAAGACTTGCTCATAAAAATGATATCTCAGGAGAAATGCCACAACTTGAAGTGGTTGGCAAAATGTGTTGCTTGATGCCGCGCACAAAGCTTGGCTAATGGCCACTCAGAAGGAAAAAGAAGATTTGATTTTGTACACCAACCCGTCTGAATTAAAAGAGATTTGGGGATGTATAGCTAGAGCTAGAATAAATCTACACATCAAGGGGGGCCCCCTCACAAGGCAGCATTCCTCAAATGACTCACGCAATACAAGATGCAAGATGGCGACAATGTGACGAAACATATCGATGGATTTTTTGACACTGTAGATAAGCTGTAAGAGCTGGAAGTGGACATAAACGGTGACCTATTGACGATCATGCTGTTATATAGTCTCCCCAGCTGTTACAACAACTTTCGATGGGCAATCGAATCCTGTGATGATTAATGGGCAATGATACATTGAAAGTGAAAGTCTTGGAAGAATATAGAGCCCAATCTCAGAAAAACAGTGAAGATGAAAGTGCCATCATATTTGTCAAGTAAGAAAAATAGTTTGTAACCAGATCGAAAGGTGACGTGAGCAATAGTGTTGGACTCAGAAACGTAAGTAGAAGCCACAACTAAACTACAAATGTGCCTTTTGCAAAACGAAAGGACACAGGAAGGCCGAATGGTTCTTTAAAATAAGTTGAATGAACTTACGGCACATAAATCTGACAAGAATCGTTGTTTTTTTCATCTACAAGGAAATCCCAAAATCACGCAACATAAACAACCTTTCATGTATTGATAGTGGTTGCACTTCTCACTTATGCAATAACGAACATGCATTCACATACGGGAAGAAAATGCAAGGGAATCTAAAACTTGCCAACAACAGCACCATGCAGATAACAGCGAAAGGTGAAGTGCAAATCATTACCACAAACAATGTGACTGACTCAATAACATTGAAAGGCAGCTTATATGACCTGACCTCCGAACAAACCAAACCTCAGTGGCAAAAATTGTTGATAACAACAAGGTGACATTCGAGAAAGTTCACGCAACTATAAACGATACCAATCGTGACATTAAAGTTGTCACGAATATAATTAGTGACTTATTCTACTTATGTGAAAGCGATCAGAGAGGTTACGCAGTCACAGAATCGAAAGTTCCTAAAAGTGAAATAGTAGTTTGGCATGCTTGACTTGGTTATTTGAATTCGAGGGACATGATCAATATGCTTAAGAACCAATGCGCAACTGGTTTGTAATTCAATGACTCAATTGACTTAAAAAACTGTCATACTTGTCTTGAAGGAAAGATAACATTAACTCCCTTCACCAAACAAGAGGTAACCTCAAAAGAACTTCTGGAGTTTATCCATTCTGACGTCTGCAGGCTGATGTGAGAAACATCTCAAGGCCAAAAATCAGACAAGGTATAAGATCAAAGCTCTTCAATCTGATGACAGCAAAGAATATAGAAATGAGAAAATGGATTTCATCCTCAAAAGTGCAGGCATCCAATTACGTCTAACAACTCTACACACCCCACAGCAAAATGGTTTTGCGGAAAGGAAAAATCGCACTCTGTTTGAGGCTGCCCAGTACATGCTACTTTAGTCTGGAATGCCATCATCATTTTGGGCCGGAGCCATAGTGACAGCCAATCACATCCAAAATCGATGCACAACAAAAGAATTATCTGAAGGAACTCCATACGAGAAGTGGATGAAATAACTAACAAACATTTCACATCTTCATATATTTGCCATTATCCTTGGATGTAAGATTCTTCGCAAAGCCTGGGCCCGAACATACATCTGCAAACTTCCTTCAAGAAGAAACATCCGGTCAACATAAAAGAGCGGGGCTTGATGAAGAAGCGACTTCACACAAAGATGTCGAAATCAGTCTGAATGCAAACTCAAGATCACCTGAAGACGATGAACCATTTCTTGGATTTGAGGCGAACGTTGATACACATTGGAGATTGACAAGCTCATCAAGATGTTGCAAACATTGAATTTGACATGCTGATGGAGTTAGGACCCGGCAAACCAAAGTTATTGCGTATCGAAAGAAGGAGGTGCCCCACCAAAATACACAAGTCTGCGGCCAACCAGGACATTGCTCTCAATGATGATCTGTCAGAAGGTGAAGATACTGGGTATTCAAACGCCAAATCATCTCAACAAACCATGGAGCACATCAACGTTCAAAGTAAAGGAGAAGGTGGATTGTTTAACAACACCACTATTGCAATGAATGCCTCGGAGATCCACTTTGACAATGCCATGAACGGGCCAGATCGCAAGGAATGGTTCAACGCCATTTATTCAGAGATCATATGCTTAATCGCTAACGACACTTGGGAAATCGTCGATAGACCGACCAACAATAAGGTGATCGATTTTAGGGTGGTTCTACAAAACAAGTATAATCCTGATGAATGTTATTTTGTAGGAGGGCTGGAGTGGTTGCACAAGGTTTCAGCCAAATACCGGGAATCGACTTTGTGGACCCTTTTGCTCCGGTCACTAGGATTTAATCAATTTGATTACTCATGGCATTATCAGCTAGACTCAACTTACAAATCTCACAGCTTGACATTACGACGACCTACCTGAATGCTGATATCAATACACTAACATTAATAGAAAAGTCGAACATGATTGTTGGGAAAGCAAGATACATGCTTCAGAAACTAGAATCCGGTAACAAGTTCTTTAAACTTTAAAAGGTCATTTATGGACTCAACCAAGCTGGTCGAGAGTGGCATGTTAAATTAAGTGCAACCGTAGAATTAAATGGGTTGCAACCTACGAACTTAGACCCGTGTGTGTGTATGTAGATTGTCAAAGTATACGTCCAGTCTACATGCTCATTTAAGTTGATAACATCGTGATCACTTCCAGGAACAAACCAGGCAAATTAAAAACAAATTGTCAAACAAATGTTATGTAAAGGATCTTGGAGCCATAAATTATTGTTTAGGAAATGAAGTGAACCAATCTGAGGGCAAAGTCACGTTATGCCAGAGCGGCTACATCAGGGAAGTCTTACATAAATTCAGGAAGGATGACTACAAACCAGCAAAGACACCGATATCAACCGGGGTCAAGTTTGATTCTTCCCCCACTACCACAGAAGAAACCATGCAATATCCATTCAGGGAGTTGATTAGAGCTCTCCTATACATCGCAGTCGGTATCCATCCCGACATCGCTTACCCCAATCAACATGATGAGTAAATATAATAATTGTCACAATTCAAGTCCCTAGCAAACTACCAAGCTTGTCCTAAGGTATCTGCAAGGAACCTTCGACAAGAGGTTGGTCTACGCCAGAGATGATTAAGGCATTTCCTAGTTAGCAGTAGTGCTTGTAATTTTTATTTATCACAATAATAATTCATGTGTTAACTAATAATAATTCTTTTATATAATTTCAATTTAAGTGTAATTTTATTTATTATTTTATAACTTGATTTAATTTTACTTGTTTAGTACAATACATCTAAATTCAGCTTTAATCAGTATTTATTAATAATTATTTTGCATCATTAATTTACACCTCTACGTTAGTAACTACCCAACACTTTATAGATTTTATTTTGTTTATTTACACTGTTTATCCCGATTTCTAGCATGTAGCTCTGGACCTAGATCTACATCTTGAATTAACATTACCTCTTTTAGCTACGTTCTTTTTTTTTTTTTAAATACAATAATAAATTTAGAATATTCACTTAAATCTAAAAGTCCTATTTGTCCTTCTTTCCTATACCTAACCTACTAGTTGGTCCACCCCAGGTATAGTACACTCCTGGTACCCTGCCCCACTGGGTGTCCCACTGCGCTCTGGATCTAATAGTCCCCAGATCGGCTAGAGCCCCAGCGGGGGCGGGCATCCCCCTCCCCGCCAACTGGGGATGTGCCCTACCATAGATTTCGCTTCACTTACTACCTATGGACTTACAGCTAACTTAACCTAACGATTTATAAAAATACTTAATACTAACTTAACCTAAAAACAAGTCCTTCTTATAATGGGCTGCAGGGTCTTTCGGTTGTTATCGCTGATCCATTTTCTGAACTGAGAGCAGCCATCCGATGGATCGGTGGATGGACCAGATGCCAGAAAGCTCCAGCCCAGCATCACACACCTGTCAGCAAGTGGTCTGGACCCTACGAGTGAGGGGTTGATTCTCCCGTCTGAAGATGTTATCTTTTACTCCCTACTCACACTACTGGAATCCAGAGAGCACTCCTTCCCTCAGCTAGGCTCTGGTTTGCCTGGAGATACCCACCACATTCTACCCAGCCAGCCGATAATCCAGTTTGTCTTTGTCACACCTATTGACTTATTCACGTCGTACTGTTATAGTGTCATCCATATTTGTTGAAACGTCACTGTCTACTGTCATGTCACTGTCACTCTCCATCCTGTACTCTTGTCTTAAGTTGACCAGTCTATTTTGTCCTCTATTTTTCATTGCAGTTAAATACTTATCTCTTTCGTATTTAGACACGTTATCCGCAATTGCATCCAGGAGACTCCATCGGTCCACGTCACGCAGTATGTGATAAACCATGCTCGCTTGCAACGGTATCTGTAGGTTCATTCTATCTTCCAACGTCTCAATGCACTCCAGCACGACGTGTTCCGGCGTCGCCTCCCTACCACAATCGCAAATTCCTGTATCCGTCAGTCGTCTAGTGAAGAGAGCGGTCTTATATGGACCATGCCCAGTAATGAAATGTACTAAACCTGGAGAGGGCTGCAGGTACTCCATTCCCAACCATTCAGCAACGCTTGGAAATATCTTATGCGTTCTTCTACCTGTTTGGCTCCGCTCCCATTTGTCTTACCACTCCTTTTCCAGATATTTCCTGACCTGAAGTCCAGTTGTTATCCCTGCTCTCGTGAGATTAGCCACTTTCTCCATATCGCCCTTCCTTATCCAATACAATGCCGCTCTCCTCCTCACCTCCAAGTCCAAGGGCCAGATACGCGTTGTCATTGGTGAGGGAGGCCTTCTCTCACTGAGCTTATAGACTACATATATAAATTTATAATATTTTACTGTTCTTCAGGTTGCAATCGAAGCCAACTAAAGATTGGATTCATTCACATTCTTTTTAAGTGGATTAGAAATTGCCCCTGTGTCAGGAAGTATGGAATGAAGTGTTGTGTAACTTTTAAGTCACTAATAATCAATATTTGTATATTTATACGCTACGTAATCATGGCTCAAACTTTTTTTTGTAATTTAGTTATAGAGACCTGCACATTAACTAAAATGCATTAGCTATCAAATTCATTTGAAATTCGTTAGATTAAAATATACATTTGGGAGCTGCAGCTTAAGTACCAAATCTTATGTAAGATGTATTTTTTGAATTAGAAAAAAATATAATATCAGGGGTAGCTGATATTCAATAAACCAGAATTAAATACTAGTCACATTAACAAGTATTTTCCAAATACATCCTACTAAATATAAAGGCTTAACTATGTCTCAATTTCACCATCGCACTTTAATTATTAATTGAAAATGCACCTTAAGAGCCCGTCTTATTCCAGGGATCAAACGTAACTTATTTGGGTAGTTTTGCTCGATCCAGGTGTTGAATTGTTTTACGGTTTATTTAGTCTTCATTAAATAACAGTAGTTTTAATAACAATGAACCAATTAAAAATGTTTAGAAAAAATAGAACTAAAAGAATTATTTAAATTTAATAAAATGTATTTCACTGATTGCTATTTATGTATCGTCAAGCTAAGAATGCATAAGACCACAACCCTATAATATTCCTGGTTCGAGTATAATCGTGTATCTAATAACCCGGTTAATCGGGTGCAAGTTAGGCTCCAGTGTGGCTTTGTGTTTAGACCGTCACCTGATCCAGAAATGGTTGGACAAGCTGCATGAGCTGAACAAGAGGTACGATACGCTCAACACCAGCAACGACTACATTTGGTTCCTGTTGCTCGTCATGCAGACTAACAACCTCACTGAACCTTTCAACAAACCTCCTCCAGACGGTGAACTTCCACCTCTCAACACAATCATGGTGAGAGCCTTCTACACTAGCTCTGGCTCATATAGAGCCATTGCACTTCTCAACTTGACCAGCCCCGTGGTGTAGTGGTTAGTGTACCTGGATACGAGCCTAGGGGTCCCTGGTTCGAATTTGGCTGGTACATAGCGTGTTTTCCACAAAAGAGAATCACCCCGTCGGTCACTAGTGTCTGGTTAGTTAAACCTAAATTTGACTTTAGTGTTTTACTGGTTCCACACCCTGATACTATCACCATCACCTCATCTCATCGGGCCATGGAAAGGACGTATGCATAGTACATTAGTACTGGCTAATATTTCCATATAATGGTTTACGAATTATGTAGTCCAGACGTGAAATATTATTATTAGGGCCTACTTCTAATCTTTATCGAAGTGAAACACACAAAAAAAGCTCTTTTACTGAGTATGAGTGAGAGGAAATAATATTCCTTAAGTTCAATCATAATGAATCAACACTCAACCCAAGATTGAGTTAAATTGTAACTAAATGTAAAAATAATAATTAAAAGATATGTTCGGATATCGTTAATAGGTAAACTACAAGGAACACGTCACTCTAAGCTCTCTCATGGTAAGATATATGTCCTCTTATCATTAGTTGGTAAATTACAAGGAAAACATCACTAGGAGCTCTCACATGATAAGATACAATATATGTTCTCTAATCGTTAGTAGGTAAACTACAAGGAACACATCACTCTGAGCTCTCACATGGTAAGATATATGTCCTCTTACCGTTAATAGGTAGACTACAAGGAACACATCACTATGAACTCTCACATGGTAAGATACAATATCTCTTATCGTTAATAGGTAGACTACAAGGAACACATCACTATGAGCTCTCACATGGTAAGATACAATATATGTTCTCTTACCGTTAGTAGGTAAACTACAAGGAACACATCACTATGAACTCTCACATAGTAAGATACAATATAATATGTCCTCTTATTGTTAGTTGGTTAAAGTGATAAGATTTATTTGAGATATAATTAGTATTTATAGCCCCGTGATCGAGCGCCAATTAAAGTGATACATAAATTTACTTATTTAAACTGTCCTTAATATAAAAAACTCTTACATATTCTTAATTACTAACTTAAATTAATTTGAAAAAATGTGGTCACATTTTCTAACAATTTTTTATTGATTTAGTTGATGTTATTTATTACTGTGACCTAATTTATTTTATTATCATAGAAAAAATATTAATGACTTTCCATTGAGTAAGGCATATTACATTATTAAATATTCAATCCACTTATATTAACATCAGATTTTTATAATATTTAGTCGTTTTCTTGTTAGAGAGCCCTGGCTCTTCATCGAAGGTCAAATTGCCTTTACATTTTCTTTACCTTCACTAGTGACACAGCTGTTCAGGTTCAGGGTCAACCTGCCCTCTAACTTTCACCTTATCTTTTTTTACTTTTCTTTCGTGATGCCAACTTGTCGACTTGGTGGTGTGAGCAACATAAATATACTGTATTACCCCCAACCTTATGATGTTTAAAATAGTTTAAATGTATAGAAGACACTCTTATAATCTTAGAGTAAGCTTAAAATCAGCTTGAAATCATATGACACACTACCATAAAATATTAAAAATTATTTTTCCTTTTCTAATTGGGTAATTACTTTCTCATTACTGAAAAAAAAATTGTATCTATTGAATAAAACCTTTTAAATGTTGACTATGCCTTAGGCACTTAAATTAAATTAATCTTATTTTAAAATATATTGCAGTAACCTAATTAGGTAAAACACCCTAATTAGTTCTCATTAACCTTGTTACTACATTAGGATTGGCCGTTACATCACGCAATCACAGATTACCCTTTTAAACTTCTTTATAATTCTTTTAATATCTGTCAATTTCAATCTAGATTTACTGTTGAACATTAACACATATTGGTGGAAAACCTAGGCCTGACCTCATTTTGTTACTGACTGACATCACCCATAGGCTGCGCTGTGCTAGTTCTATCTTTGACAATACCTGTTATCTGTTCCTTGGTGGTTCCCAGACTCACCAGTAATATAAATGAATCATGGCTTTCACATCGCTAGGTCTATGTCTTAATACACCTTAACTCCTTGACCAATACACCTTAACTCATATATATATATATATATATATATATGCTTTAAACCAAGACACAACTGGCCTCTCATGTTTCTACTCACCTTAACTTACTGTGACAATGTACTCAAGTGAATATCTAAATTAACTTCTTTAGATATCTTAAATTTTATCTTTCACCTCATCAGCTTACTCTGTGATTCCGTTAATGTCTTAACCAATACTTGTTTAATTTATAAAGTATGTAATTAATTAAATTGACTCCCTACACAAATATTAAGATACTTAACTTAACTGTCATTCTTAAAATGCACAATTGGGGAAATGATACATTTATTCTGATTTCCAAGATCGTCTACTAGTTAAGTTTGATCCTAATTACACAACTAATTAGTCAAACCTACAAAATTTTCTCTTTAACTGAAACTATTTCAATTCTTATAAACCTAAAATTGCTCTTTTGGCATAATCTTATCTTAACTTGAACTAATCAAAATTTACCAAATACTATTATACAATTAACAAAAATCTGCCCTTAGAATTTGCTCAAACTTTAATCTCTCCTCGCGTACTTCCACACACCCTCCAGTTGATAAATGTAACCAAACCCTCACCTAGCTTTCTATCCGTATGCTCTTAAGGGTTCATGCTCCCTACAGTTGACAGATATTTTATCCTATTACCTATTTTTCTCCGATTATTACCTATATTTTTTATTTATAGAATTTCTTGTGAGTAACTATTTTAAATTCAATTGAGATTAATATGATTAGTTCAGAAATTATATTTTTAAACTTATAAAGATTTCATGTTTTTAAATATACTGGGTTTGAATCTTAGGGCCAGTTTCATAGTCAGATTTAGTACGCCTCAAGTACGGCGCTGTACTAAATACAGGACGTCACCTACCTGAAATTGAATGGAATGGGCCAGTTTCGCATATGAAACTGGCCCATTTCATTTTGGTCTAGGTAGGTGTCGTCCTGTATTTAGTATCGACTCGCACTTTAGGCGTCCTAAGTCTGACTATGAAACTGGCCCTAACTCCTAAATAAATATATATTTTTTCTTGGTTCTTCTTCCTAGTAAACGTCCTTATACTAGTTCCTCTCTCCCTTTTGAACAATAGATGTTTACCAGAAAGCTTGTTTTAGAGACGTATATGCCCTTTTTATTTTACAAAAGAAAGATTAATTCTACCTTGAAGAGTTTCCTGCTGCTGCTAAGTGTTTACTTACAATTTCTATTTTAGGTGTGTCTTAGCAAATAAGTATATCCTTACCTTTCTTTACAAAAGAAGTATTAGTTATACTTCGCTGAATTTATGTTTTGAATGTTTACTTAGAATTTATATTTTAGGTATTTCTTACCATGGATCAGTTGGATTGAATATTACACATTATTTATCGATATAATTATAATAATTACAGTTAAATTATGTTTATTCCAGTTAATAAGGTTGTAGTTACGGTTACATAATAATTAAAGTTATCCTTATTTTTCCTGTTTAAACTTAAAAATTTTAGTTGAACTGAATGTCGATTTTTACATTTAAATGGTCCGAAATTTAGATGCTTCTTTGACTGCCTCCTGGATCGAAGACTTTTGGTCAGACGTATCCATTTAAATTATATGTTCCTAGGAATGGTGTTACTCAATTAAATAAATGGAGGTTGATGTATTTGCGCGTTTATTGACTTAGATTGACCTGTATTATTACTACTATTAATTTGTGTATTATTTGAATTTATTTGCCTCAAAGGTCCTTGATTCCTATCCTGTTGATACACTGTATTAGGATTTGTACATTTCCTATTTTGCCTTTGTGTTTGAGAATTGTTTTGATAAATATTTTGTCTATCTTGTCTATTATTGACTTCTCTGATTTGGGGGTTTGACAATGGCTTAGGCCTATCAAGATTATACCTGTTTGCCTGATCATTGATTTCTTGATTTATTTTATATCTATCGTCAAATGCCATCAACACTCTCTCTACCTCTTTAATATTTTGTTCATTTATACTGATCAGAATATCTTGTACTGCAGTCGGGAAATGATTCATTAGGAGACCTATCAATCTGTCTTCTATTACTGGGTATCGTAAATATTTTGCCTGTGTCACAAACTTATCGAAATATTCAATTATTGTACCATCCTTGTTGTTATATTTTCCATTAAAAATCAATTGTAGAAAATCATCCTGCTTATTCTGGAACCAATATTTTTCTAAAAATATTTCCCTGGCCTGTTCATATGTCTCCCCCATTCACACTCTATATTATCTGCCCAAGATTTTGCCTCATTTTCTAAACCTAATAAAAATATTTCTATTTTGACTTTATCGATTATTTTTTTCCTTTAAATACTCTTTCTAATTTGTTTAAGTACTGTACCGCTGAAATATTTCTTCTTTTTCCCTTGAATTTTGGAAAAAAGTGCTAGTGACGTTTCTTTTAGTCCCTTAATGAATAGGTTGGTAGTACTTTTTAAGTTACCAACTGCTCCTAGATTTGTTATTTGATTTTATATCACAAACATTGTTAATTTTTTATCTAATTTCTCTACTGCCTCGATAACAATCCCATCGATGTGTGTTGCAATTAAATTTTTATTCGTATCCTCTTGAGAGTCAAATGTTATTTTTTCCTTATTGATTATTTTTTCGACGTTGTCTTGGACTACCTTAACATTAGTTTTGGTGTGTTCTATTTGAATATCTAAATTCCCAACCTTAATTTCTACTTCCTTTAACCCTTTATTTGATTTTTGTTCTACTGTTACTATTTTATTTTTATTAGTTGTAATTTGTTCCATTAATTTGAATTGTCTCTTCCTTAAATTTTCTCGTTTTTCCGCCAAAGCCTTTTTTACCCTTTCTCCTTCAACTACTCTTTTGTCAACATCATTTAAGCGTACTGCCAAATTTTTGTGAGCCATATCTACTTGGTCAAATTTTTGCTCTAAATAACAAAATCTATGCTCAAATACCTCCTAACTTTGTTCAATTTAAGTACTTAGTTCGTTATTGATTTTTCAAGTTTTGTATCTATTTCCTGTTTAGCTGCAACTATTATTTCCTGCTTAATTTTATCTATTTTCTGATTAGTTCCATTTATGTTCTGATTAGTTTCTTTACTATTTGCTGCCATTTGCTGTAATAGCACTTTCATAAACTGATTCAAATCTCCTATGGGTTCCATCATTGTTTCTTTACCATCTCATTCTCGTCCTGGTCTATTATTATACTTTCTACAATGATTAAATCTCCTTGCGTATTCTTTTCTACCTTATCTTTTCTCTCTTACTCTACAACAGGCTCTACCTTGTCCTGGTCCCTTTCTCTGATTTATTCATCTTAATCTTCTAAGCCTAACTGATTATTTGGTCTATTTTCATACTCTGTCTAATCAAAGCAGTTATTAGTGTCAATATTATCATTTAGGTTTAAATCCACCATCCTCCCTTCCAAAATTTGCCAATATCAACAGGATTTCTACAGTATTACAACAGAGTTTTTTATATGTTATGAATAAAAATAATAATAACAAAAAAAATTGTTTAAGGCTTATCTGACTTAATTGATTCTTCGTCGGTGTGCCATTTGGTGTGCCGTGTGTGAAACGTTTGCTCGTTTCACCTCGTTACGATGTTCTGTCTGTGTACCATCTAGTGTGCTGTGTGTGAAACTTCTGCTTGTTTCCCCTTGGTTCTCGGTTGGATGTACTTGGTTGTGTGCTGTTTGATGTGCGGTGTGTCTCAGTCGGTAGAGTCCCTTTATTGCCTCGGGGATTGGAAGATCATGCGTCGCGGCTGGGCGCCAATTAAATTGATATGGTTTTTTGAGATATAACTGGTATTTATATCCCTGTGATCGAGCGCCAATTAAAGTGATACCGTATTATTACTATGCCCCACGTTTGCTTGGGGCGCCAGTTAAAGTGATACCGTTTAATCAGATGATAATTTCTCCGTGATCGAGCACTAATTAATGTGGTACGGAATTATTGTGTGAGATAATTTTATTAAATAAATAAAGCTTTTAATGTTACACAAGATTTATTAAAGTGATTTATCTTCGGCACTGAAGATATAATTTTATGTGATACAGTTTAGTTGAACTACAAATTATTTCTCTGTAACATTACTGAGTACTGTGCTGTGTAGATTCATGTGATTACTTTTTATTTCCTACCGGCACTGTTTTTACGAGCCGCGTGATGAATCGACCTCTATAGCTTTATGTCCCCGGCACTGTGTGTTCATACGCACAATCAGCTGACCTAACCCTTGCCTCTTAAACCTCTCGTGACCAGTGTCAAAACCAACTAATCGAAAGCGTCCTTGCGACAGGTGTCATGAAGGCTAGATTTTTATTGGGTAGAGGGAGCTAGCTTCACTTGCTTTTTTGGTAAACATTACGGTGTTGTTTTATGAAAGAAAAAAATAAGTTTTAATGGTGCAATCCTTTGAAATTATTTCTGAAAGCGCTGATTCTCCATGGATGAAATATTGAAAGTAAATTGTACATATAGTTTATTGAAGAGAAATACCTTCATCCATGACTTTTTTACATATATGAGAGGGGTCCAAATCAGTATCATTATAAAGTAAACTACAAGTAACTCATAAATATGAGCTCTCACATGGTAAGATACAATACAATATGTTCTCTTATCGTTAATAGGTAAACTACAAGGAACACATCACTATGAGCTCTCACATGGTAAGATACAATATATGTTCTCTTATCGTTAATAGGTAAACTACAAGGAACACATCACTATGAGCTCTCACATGGTAGTATATATGTTCTCTTATCGTTAATAGGTAAACTACAAGGAACACATCACTCTTAGCTCTCACAAGGTAAGATATATGTCCTCTCATCGTTAATAGGTAAACTGCTAGGAACACATCACTATAAGCTCTCACATGGTAAGATACAATATAATATGTTCTCTTATCGTTAATAGGTAAACTACAAGGAACACATCACTATGAGCTCTCACATCAAAGATACAATTTAATATGTTCTCTTATTATTAGTAGGTAAACTACAAGGAACTCATAAATATGAGCTTTCACATGGTAAGATATATGTTCTCTTATCGTTAATAGGTAGACTACAAGGAACACATAAATATAAGCTTTCACATGGTAAGATACAATATAATATGTTCTCTTATCGTTAATAGGTAAACTACAATGAACACATCACTATATTGTCGATCACGCTCCTGTCAAGGGAATAGATGTATCATACAACGTTCTGTCAAATGGGGCTAAAGTCAGTGAGATATAGTTAGCATGACTTGTGCCATGTCCAACGTAACATTAGTCATTGTATATTTACTTCAAACTAGAAGCAAGATACCCAGTGACTCGTATATGTGGTCGCATGGTCTAGTGTGTCACTCTCGGATAAGACTGTATTGCCAGTGGCAAGAAGAGCCTGGTTAGAATACCAGTAAGGTTTATTGAGGATGGTTTTAGTAAAGGGATTTCCTACTATACCTTTCACGCAGATGTGGGTACAGTTCCTCTTCAAATTTTTACTTGATCAGCATTATATCACTATTTTAATTAATGTATGTGTATACCCGCTTCAGTGCCAATATGGTCTAAGGCGTCACTCTAGCAGTAGACTAAACTACCGGTGACGTGTAGATCGAGGTTTGAATCTCGGTCGGGTGTACTGAGGGTGGTTTTCCAAAATGGTTTTTCACTCTCCCATCACGCAAATTTGTGTACACTTCCAATAATTATAACCTCTCTTATACCTAAAACTATAAGAGTAATTAGTACATAATTGTATAATCCGAACGGGTAGTAAGACGTGAATAAAAACAATTGCAAGTCTGTATACTAAGCCCACACTCAGCTCCCCCTTTTATCTAAATAATTATTTCCATCATGTCTCATTACCCGTTTGAGTCTTACGTAAAAATATTAACCACGCTAATTGTAAAGGGATGAGGATGGTAAAATTGAGAAGGAATGTGATGAAATTTGTGTGGCTAAAAAAATAAATCATCTAGGAAAAAATATTCTCAGTAAACACGACTAGGACTCCAATTTCCTTAACTGGTAATCCAGTCTAAAATGAGACTGACGCCCTAGACCCTTTGGACACCGAATGCGATTTATTCTTATTAGAAACGTAAGTATATTTACATGGCTGGTTGTTCTCTGTTATTAAATTTAGCAACTATCCACTAATTTATAGTCAATGATGTGTCTATGATTAGAGGTACGTCACTGATTACTATAAGAGTATAGGGCGCACAATGACTCAGATAATATACACAGTTAGTCAATCAACTTATAGATGTCATGACCTGCTTATTGCTACACGCACTTCCCTAAGTAGTATATACACAATGCCAGCCCTAGATAACCTAGGAACTAGACATCTACACAGCCTATCAATATATGTGAATATGCAGAGCCTCGTCACTACTTAATGTAGGCCGTACCCAAATCAAAATTCTGAAAAAAAAACTATATTTAGGTACGGTACTGCACAATTCAAATTTTTCGCTCAATGTCTTGTGTATATGATATCCTCAAGTGTCGCATCACGATTGCTACAAAAGATAAATTTATAATCCATTCTTGAATTGGTGCGTCGTTTAATCTGTACACACAAAGCTATCAGTGACATATTTTCAATATATTATTACAAGCCAATAGCCCGTGATAAACACGGGTTTTGTATTTTTGGTAGCTTATTGAGTCTGTTTTTAATACATATAATAGTATGATACTGGTAGACATTATGTGATAGCTATCATACCGTTACCCAAGAGACACCACGAGGAGGTGACTATACATCGTCTCTATGTCATGTTCGGGTAGGGGAATGTTGATTGACAGGCCCCCTCTCTTCCATCTATTCGGGGAAATTCGGTTGGCAGACCACCCTTCTTACTTCCATCTATTCGGGGAAATTCGGTTGGCAGACCCCCCTTTCTTACTTCCATATATTCGGGGAAATTCGGTTGGCAGACCACCTTTCTTACTTCCATCTATTCGAGGAAATTCGGTTGGCAGACCCCCTTTCTTACTTCCATATATTCGGGGAAATTCTGTTGGCAGACCACCTTTCTTACTTCCATATATTCGGGGAAATTCGGTTGGCAGACCACCTTTCTTACTTTCATCTATTCGGGGAAATTTGGTTGGCAGACCCCCTTTCTTACTTCCATCTATTCGGGGAAATTCGGTTGGCAGACCCCCTTTCTTACTGCCATACCATGATTTGGTTGCAGAATTTTAGCTTTAAGACACTTTCTTACTTCCATCTATTCGGGGAAATTCGGATGGCAGACCCCCTTTCTTACTGCCATATCATGATTTGGTTGCAGAATTTTAGCTTTAAGACCCCCTTGCATACTGCCGTGTCATATTCCCTATGTGGCTGCCTACTTTGAAGGACTTCCTGGTGTACTATGTTAGCCGTCCTTCCCTCATGCGCCAGAACAACCAGGCTCCTTGCTGTGCTCACCCTGGAGAATGCTACGTAGAGCTGGCCGTGGTAGAAACAGTCTTCCCTTAAATCAATCCCCACTTCCTTCAATAGCTGAACCTGAGCCTTTTTGATGGTCACTGCAAAGCAGACTTTCTGGGAGAACTGGACTCTCTTAAACTCTAAGGGGTAATCCGAAGGAATGAGGGGAATGCGTGGTATAAATACTGTTTCCCCATAACCTCAACCTGTGAAGATAGTTGCCTCGATGACGTTGCAATGGAGGGCATTCACTTGCAGTCTGCTTCCATTGCACAGCTTTGGGAGCTTCAAATTGCACAACAACATGATGGGCGCACCAACCTTCAAGAGAAGAGTATGAGGAGGGAGCCCAGGGGGGGTTGAAGGTGTTCAAAAACTCGACTATGTAGTGGACAGCATCCTTCATCTCCACTACTGAGTCCACTGACTGATAGGTCATCTCCTCCGATACAAACATGCTGAGCAGAAGGTTGTTGATCTCATTTGCCTTATCGTTTCTAGGAGTTAGAATTGCCCTCTCCCTTAACTATGACATAGGTTTCCGACATAAGTTATTTAGGTTGGGATAAATGATTGTATTCATTCTGTTCATATTCTTAACAAATAGACACATGCTAGAAGCAAGGTTTATCTTTCCATCTATCTCCTTCACCTTACCGTCTCCCAATTCTAGCAGATTGTATGCAAACTCCTCAGCCATGCTATCACTTTTAAGATGAACTATCATGACGGTTTTTGAATTTTCAGTCATAGTTATGATGATTTAAGGCAGGCCTTGACTTCATCGGCTCGGGTACCCCGGGGTACTACTGGCAGGGTCTGCCTAAAGTCCCCCATCAGCAAGAAAGTAACAACACCCATCAGATTGTCACAGCTGCAAATGTCCTGCAGCGTATGGCTTAGAGCTTCTACTAGCCCTTTATGTGACATAGTACATTCGTCCCATACGATAAGTTTGCAATCTCGAAGAACCTGGACTATATTGTTGTTTTTTAAAATGTTACATACAGGTTTTTTTGTATGATTCAGATTGAAGGTGAGTTTGAAGACAGAATGGGCAGGTTAACCCCCCTCCAAAAGCGTTGCAGGGATGCCCAATGATGCAACAGCCATATAAATTTCCCTGTTACTTTTAACTTTGGTTAGTAACAGGTTTATCAAGTACGTTTTTTCCTGTACCTCCTGAGGCATCCAATAATATAACACTGCTGTCCCCACCGTCTACGCTTTTAATACCATTCTTGTAAACCGTCATCTGATCACCCGTTAGCCTTGGATCGTTGTCATCCACTGTTTTCGACAGAGCATCAACGTCGTAGCTTAATTCCCTGAGGTAGTCTCAGTTGCCCATGACACCATCTGTATCACGCATTGATTCAGGCAAGTCGTAGTGCTTGAGATTATGTCCTGCCATTGAAACCACCACATCTTCCAACAACTTCAGACACTTGTTGTGTATCATGTCCAGACCCTGCCGGACATCAATCCCTGGATAATCCGTCTCCATCTGCCGTTTCATGTCTTCAGCAAAACTGTCCTCTTGCTTCTCGCACAGCAGGATCGGGTCTGAAATCTGGCAGAAAACCAAAATGATTGCAAAAAGTTATTTCAGTTTGAAAGCAGAGTTAGATAAGGCCGCTTCTTCCATAGTTTTGTTCCAGTGACCATCGTCTTCCAACAAACCCAACGCTCTGCGACTGGACTAGAATGTGGGATGGATGTGACCATTTATTGTTTTTAGGTCTGAGAATGATGTTTGTCCTCGTACCTCGTGGAGCATGAGGCGCAGATGATAACACTCCAAGTTATTAGGGTGAACCATGTACACTCTACCTAAAACATGATCCTTCTTCCCTCCAGGGTGACCTTGGACGTCCTTCCCTTGCCTTTGAATGCTTTAGTGAATATGCAGCAACAACAGGGTGACTAACTTCTTGACTTTTTTTAGCGTATTTATAAGCAGCCTCAGACATTTGTTTTTCTATTATTGTATTCGTAACCCTGGCACGGCGGTTTTTTCTACCTTGTGTCTTTGGAATATTATTGGGACATTACAATGAAGGAGTATCGGGTTAATGTGGAATAAACATGGAGAAATATGGCAGCTCATCAATTGCCTGCTATACATCAAAGTGACCTCCAGACAGATCACCAGTAAACCTGAACGTCCTTATACCCTCACCAAGATCCCCAAAACCTAATAATAATTGACCATTCTGGTACACCTCAAACCTCCAGAGGTACAACTGCCCTGCCGCCTCCAGCTCACAGGTGGCACCATAGGTGCTAAGCTTCGACATTTTAACACAGTATGCCTCCATGCTGACAAAGTTGTTCCCCTCATTATCCACAGTAAACACCTGAAATCTGTCCCAATTCTCAGATATACAGTCTACTATCTGGTATCGCAGCTTGTGGCCTAGACTGTCAGTGCCAAACACGGCGTACTATGACGCGTAAAAAAGACATCCTCCATTACCGTCCATACGCACAAGACGTTGAGGCGCCTGTATACCATCTACTAAGATATTTTCGATCTCCATTACACAAAATTATAACAAAATGTTAAATAACCTTAAATCCAAATCCAAAATCGCACCGCACCACAAAGACTTTCTTGCTGACCAAGTACGAAATTTCGATATACAAACCAATATAAAAATAATATTAGCCTACATTGCAGCACAAAAATTAATGCACAAACTTTACATAGATTAAACTAAACAATAAGCATTATTGAAGAAACTTGAAGGAAAACAGCGCATCATATTTCACCAAAGAGCATCCATGTAATTAATAATGTACATATTGAGGAAAAAGAAACAACACCGCTCACCAAAGAGCATGGCAATCAACTCCATTTCTACCATCTCTATTTAAACATAAATATTTGCTTATAGCTAGTAAAATGTTATAAAGTGTTTGTATTAGTTTGGCAAATGTTGAAAACCCCCAACCCCTTTTTCCCAACACACCCTTTTTTAGCTATCAGTTTTCTATCACATTGGAAAGTAGTTGTGAATATTCTTGCTAAATTTCACATCTCTACGCTTACAGGTTAAAGAGATATAGATCAACTTGAAAACCCCACCCCTCCCCGTTCACTCATTCAGGTAGCTGTTTTTCTTCGAAAAACCGCCGAACATTTATTTATTTATTTTTATGAAAATAATATTTCCCGAGTCTCACGTTTCTAGATTAAGCGGTTTCAAAGATGTAGTGATTTTTCGAAAAACGCATCCCCTCCCTGTTTGACACGTTTGGTTATTTTTTAAAAAAAAAGTTGGACACACATTTCTTTGTTTTTTAAGAAGTGTATTTTCCCCGAGTTTCGCGTTTATAGCTTAAGTGGTTTCAGAGATATGGCTCATTTGAAAAAACCTGGTCCTTCCTCATTTACCAACTTGGGTGATTGTTTCGAAAAACCATCGGACACTTATTTCTTTATTTTTTTTTAAGAAGTGTATTTTCCCCCTAGTTTCAAGTTTCTATCTTAAATGGTTTCAGAGATATGCGTGCTAATCAAAAAGGTTTTACCCCCATTTTCACCCCTTAGGATGCTAATATCAAAAATTAGTCGAATACATTTTACTTTGATTTTGATAAAGAACCCTCTGGCTAAATTTCATGTTTCTAGCTTAAGCGGTTTCGGAAAAAGCCCATCTTTCCAACCTCCTTTTACATCCCTTTAGGGGTTGAATTTCGCAAAATCCCTTTTTATCGAATGTCTACGGACTGAAAGGGACCTTCATGCAAATTTTTAAGATTCTAGGTCCAGGGGTTTGTGAGATACGGTGATGAGTGAGTCAGTCAGGACTTGCGTCTTTATATATATAGATATATAGATTAAAAATTGCATTGAGAGTATGTTTATGTTGTTGTTGAAACAATTGTGAGGTTCGTAACTGGACACAGAGGAAAGATAAAATAATTAATGAAGATAGGACTACTCCATGACAAGAAACGTTTATACACTGGATAAATAGAAAATAAAAAGAACATTTATTAATCAATTTAATATTTAATTTGTGTGTCAATAATTGGAATAATTTATAATCGTGTTCGGGATATTGACTGGTATAGTGCGTTATAAACTGCTTTAGGATTGAGGTCAGAGCAGCTGGATTTGGGAATGGAGGCTCGTCAAATGCTCGACCAATCCGTAAAGGATGATGGTTGTCATAGCAGCCGATGCACGTAGCTATATTTCTTGACAGTCACTGAGTATGATTGCATATTAGTAACGCGCAAACCCCCACTATGTGGCAACTATGCTTCCCAGCCTAACCACCACGCGGATCCCAAAGTAGTTTAACACATTATGGACCCAATGGGAAGATATAATTGGGAAGAGCTAGCCGCAGGTGGAAGGATAACATAAGAATGGACCTGAAAGAGATAAGATTTAATGAGGGGGACTGGACATAACTAGCTCAAGATAGTGATATAGTGTAATGAGGGGTACTGGAGAGAACTAGCTTAAGATAGTGAATGTAATGAGGTGGACTGGATAGAACTAGCTCAAGATAGGGATAGGTTGTAATGAGGTGGACTGGATAGAGCTAGTTCAAGATAGAGATAGGGTGTAATGAAGTGGACTGGATAGAACGAGCTCAAGATAGTGATAGAGTGTAGTGAAGTGGACTGGATATATCTAGCTCAAGATAAGGATAGGGTTTAATGAGGTGGACTGGGTAAAACTAGCTCAAGATAGGGATAGGTGGCGTTCTTTTTTAAGTGCGGCAAATAACTTTTGAGTTCCTAATGCCATGGAGTAAGAAAATAAGTCAATAATTCGAAGACATTTAAATTTCGTGCTCTTAATTATTTTAGAAAAGTTATTTCAGAAAGTAAGTAGTATTATTTGTTTAAGACACAGCTTAAAGGGCCTGTGTACGTTCATATTACAGACTTTAAATATCATATAAGCGTGGTATTTATCATAATATTCAAATAATTAAATAGTGATATTATTGATATACATTTTCCCTCTCCATTCCTATGATCAAAATAATATCCAAGAGTGTTTTTGTTAACTCAGACCTGTTTCACTCAATGATGTCTCATTGTTCACTAAATATGTGCTATGTAAACAAGTATCTGTTAAGTTCATTGGTGACATGAACATATATAATTCACTTGCACGTATATTTACACACGATCACGGAGTTATTCAATAAGGCATCAGCAATGTTTCGTCACTTAATGGTTCTGTCGATATTTGCTTTACACATTTTGAATCTTAAATGCTGATGATGTTGTAGCCGAGAAACGTGTACGAAGATGTCCTGAAGAAGTCGGATGCCAACTCAGCGTGGATAGACAAAGTGATGTCCGATAAGGATGCCCCGGAGAAGAGTAAAGATGTTGAGGTTGCGCCTCCTAAATTCCTCGCCAACCAACCCAGACCGAAGAATGGCACCATATGCTACATGGCTGCCTTCAGTAACTTCAGTTGAGGGGGGG
>CABFWB010001273.1:123284-151404 GCA_902151455.1 Timema bartmani
GGGGGGGGGGGGGGGTGAAGACTTTTAAATTACAGTTGTTGATAAAACTGTATTTAACTATTGTTTGGTTTTTCACTTTACAGGTATCTATCCAAGGATAAATATTGACAAAAAACACATATTCTAGTAATAAACTTTATTTACATAAAGATATTGAAATTGCATCATTTCAAAAAGAAATTTCTTCCATTACAAATATAATATAAACAATAACTCCTGGAGATAATTGCTCTATACCTGTAATATCAATCGTTTCATCAACAGCATTAGCATTGGCCACTATATCAACTAAAATAATGTTTCTACAAATATCAATAGTATCATTTTGGGTTTTCATGGAACAATATTTAGCATTGTTGCTCCATGTTTCCAAATGGAGTTTATAACATTCAAATCTAAAATTTAATACATTTTGAAAATTTCCTGTGGTATTTAATTTGCCTCGAAGAATAATTGTCATTTGTTCCACAAAAAAACTCTTTTCGACAAGATTGAATTATTTTTTTTTTCTTCTACGGTAGTATGAGAAGCATTATTTATATATAAATTTATCTGCAGTTGTTTTTCTTCTAATATTCTAATAACGTTGTTGGCGTCAATATTGGAAAATGTGTGCTATTTAGATTTCATATTAATTAATACAACCCTGTGAAATTCTTTATATTTTAGAAATGCTGTAGTAATAAATGCCCCTTGATATCCTCTTCACTTTTTGTGGAAATAGCAAGCAAAGCTTAAATAAAGCGCGTTTTAAATATGCTGAATATGCCAGCCAAGATATGTACTGAAATAATCGGGCATAAATAAAAGCTCTATGAGAGCATAGGAGTTTGCTGCACATCTGGATTCAATCGCACAGGTTGGTGGAAATCAATGGCAGTACATGGATTATTGCAGAGTAGGAACTCCTTGATTATTTATTTTATTTGCTCAACGTCCTACTACCAATTATGGCTGGTGGATTATGATAATTTAAAACATAACTTAGGGATGAGGATAATATAATTAAATACATATACTTATTTTATTGGAGGATAAGTGGGCACCATTTAAAATGAACACTATAACCTCCATACACCCATCACGGATATGAACTCTTGACAACCCATAAAGTGAAAACTATGCCATATATTTTAACTTATTTTTAATTCTGATATGTTCTTAACCTCTTTTGTTCTTTTTATAATCAAAGAGATTTCATATTTTAACCAGAATGAATGGTAGGCCTAAGCCAAACCAAGAAAAAGTAGATGTAGTTCAAGCTCAACTTCCCTTAAGATATTCCACGCGATGCCAGTGGCAGTTTACTAAAACAATGCATAGGAATATTTTTTATTTTAGCCCTTCAGGATGATTTAGTGAATATAAGGTAATACGATGGGCATATGTCTTTATCCATGATATTAATAAAACATCACTGGTCATGTAATCTAACGCATCCAGTTAGTAAGTTTCATTCTTTCTTTATAAACTTATTGTTGAACACAATGATGGTAGAGTGCTTCGGTAGCTACCGAGAATGCATAGAAGAGTTTATAGAAATTTACTAAGGTGAACAATGTCTGTGGAAAATTAAACCAAGAGTGTACCAATACTATCAATTAAAAGATAATTTGACATACTATGTAATAAAGTTAAGATTGCTGATATTCAAGTGTTTATTTCTACAATGTTTACATTAAACAAAGTATTTAGGTCGGTAAGACCATACTAAAATTCTGCTGATGTATTTACAGTACACAATTTAAAATGTATGTTGGAACACGCCTGATGTAAGTCTTAGCCTATGCTATGATAAATTTTGAGGCATATTAGGTGGCTTATTAATTTATAAAATAATTAAATTGTTTTGTATCAAACTTAAGGGAAAAGTGACAACCTGAATGCATGGATTGAACCTGAGAGCTTTGGCTTTGGGCCCCAATGCTGATAAATCCACATGTCCTTTGTCCCAGGTTATTATTTTTCCCCTAATTTAATTAGGTTCCAGCAGATGTTTGTAAGTTTCTATCCTCCCAAATCACAAAACCCACCTCATGTTCTATTGGATAACTCTAAGCCATATTCAATACTACTCCCGGTTTTGTTTTGACATACAATTGGATCTAACTTTTCGGTCCCACCGAAACCTAAGGCTGAGTATAGAGGCGTGCCCATTTTATACTAGTTTGGACCAAGACCAGTTTGCATTTTACTCTGTTGATTTAAAATGTGATGTGTATATTATATTTGGTTTGTAAGTTTTTGGTAATACAGCCCTTTATTTATAAATATAACACAACTATGCAACACACAATAATTAAGATATTATAAAATATAATTCATTATCTTAATTAGGGGTGAATTATTTGGTTCGCAAACAGCCAATTGGTCAAATGGCTTACGGTTGTTAGAGGCTCACCTTTTTGTAAGCAATAATTGTTCATATAACGTTACAGCTGTACCAAGGAAGAAGTCCAATATTAACAACCCTTTGGCTAGAAACCTGGTGCAAGAGGTCCTGTCTCGCGCGCAACAGGAAGTAGAGCATCTCTTCCAGCACCAAAAATACCTGTTGGAAAGTGGTCAACTTAATGTCCTCGAACCTGGTACACCAAGTTTCAGTCATCTGAAGAGTGTGAGGCAGATTGCCAACATGGGACTGGACCTTTTGAATCAGGCGTTGCAAGAAACGATTGCCACTAGGATCCTGAGGGACAATGCGTAAGTTGACCAATGATTGATTAGTGACCTCATTACTAAAAATAGCCTTTCTTATATTAAGACAAGAAACTTAACATCTTCAAGCTTAATCTCAATCTTGTATTTATAAAAGGGTTGGGCTGTAAAGCATTCACTAATTTCCCATAGGCCGTCAAGATTACTGTTTTCAAATTATGATAATATATATATTCATACAAGCCCCTTTGGGTGTACTAAAATCTAGGGGTGTGCGAAGCTTCGAAACTTAAGACTTGGCTTCTAAACAAACATTAGCTTCGACTTCGCTTCAAAACAAATTCTGGCTTTGAAGATTTGCTAGTAAAAATATTGATTGCTAAAATACTCTATTTATGTTCAATTATAGACACTCTGAGCTGTTTTGTACATTTCAAATTAAAATTTATTAGGAACAAATCTGTAGAAATTTAATAACTTGATTTGTCAAAGTAGCACTAAATATTAGAAACAACTATGCAATGAAACATTTTCCAAGTAATTTTAGTGTATAAAGTAAAATAAATAATCACCATATAATATTTTTTCAAGCATAAAACAACTAAAAGAAAATATTCGAACCTCAATTCGGCTTCGAGAATATTTCATATATTCGGTTCAAGTTTGCTTCGAATAATTAAAAAAGTGGACTTTTCACACCCCTATTAAAATCATTAATAGCCTAAAATGTTAAAGAAATTTAGACCTTTTAAAATACATGAAATTTAAATGAAACTTGTATCTAATCTACATACACAATAAATCCCCCTATGATTGATGCTAATCGTTCTGTATTCTCAAAAGTATTATGTTTGCGCTTGGTTTTGATATATTTAAAAAAAACACTAATATGTATTTTAAAAAATCCTGTTAGTTTTATTAATAACAGACTGGAGTCCTTTAAATTTGAAAAGCCTTGTTTAGTATACAAATATATTCTTTATTCCCTTGGCTATCAAACTTCCCCCTCTTTATTTAACCAGATTCAAAGTAGATTTATAAAAACTACTTCTAATTGCAAAAAAATATAATTTTTTAAAGTAGTTTAGCGAAATATATTTTACTTAAAGAACTAACATAAATGGAGTTATAAAAGTGAACCTGATGTGTAATATTCCAGGAGAGAAGGTCTTGTCGACAAGGAGCTGGGACTAGAACTGGTGGAGAATGGTGATCAGATGTTCCCATGTCCTGAGAACCCTGACTGTCCAGAGAGCAAGTACCGCAGCCTGGGCGGGACCTGTAACAACCCCACCCATCCCTTGCGAGGCGCAGCACAATCTCCCATGCACCGCCTCCTTCTTCCCAACTATGCTGACGGTTAGTTACTGTTCCTCTGTAATCAGATTTCACAGGCAGCTCCAACAAATATTGTACTTAACTATTTATGAACGTTTTTAAATATAACCTTTTGTGATATTTATGTGTCTCCATTATCTTGACTATTCATACCGTTGCCCCATTAATACAAAAAACTAAAGCTTTATATAATTGATATTTATCTTAAACTAATTTGACTTATTAGAGTTCTGTATCTTTAATACTATTTCACTAATTAGATGGACCCTTACTTTAAATTTGCCTTTATTTTTCATTTCAGTAAATGGCAAGGCTACAAATGGTAGATCGATTAAGAGACATTATTTTACTAAACTTTAAAATGTGAAATTATTTTGGATTGACTGTTAGGCCTTACTTAACTGACTTTTTAAAATTATATTAAATAAAATCATTTAAACAGCATTTTTATTTTAAGACTAAGTTAAAATATTATTGAGTATCTCCTTCAATCCTACTTGTTTCTAGAATATCTATCTAAGAAGAGATATGTAGTGCTTTAACTAGCGTATATAATTAAAATCCTATATTAAGCTCTTTGCCGGATTTCCGCCGGATTGTGCCAAGATACCAGTAATATGACACGTCAATGACACTAAAAATGTATTTTATTCTAATTTGAATTTTACTTACTAACCAAACACCTTAGCTAAGTCAGGAGCTTGTCTTTCTACTTAGCTAAGTCAGGAGCCTGTCTTTCTACTGAACTAAGGGTACCGGGTATGATCCCAGGCATGACCAAAATATTTATCATTGATGAAATGTGAGTTAACCCTCTCATAGTGATGAAATAACGGCCTGGGACTAGGTGTTGTCTGTTCTCTATGCTACTTAGTTTTAAGTTGTGTACTTATATAATAAGTAGCCTAGGTTCAGAACGTGCACACCAAATAGCTAAAAAAAACTATAAATATAGATGATTATACACTTGATTAATTTAATCAATGTCTACCTCAGTGATCTTAGGGTAAAGTACTCTCCTCATAAGCCAATGTTCTTGGGTTTAAACCCAGCCGTGGTTAATTGATTTTCCTTGATTGATAAAAATTCCTTTGACGAATTTTTCTTGATCGATAAAATTTCCTTACACAACTTCTTTCAGAGGAGAGGTAAAGCTGTTGGTCCCATGTCAGTTGTGGAATGTAAAATAATCCTGGAAGTTATGTGAAAATACCTTTGCTGGCAAAATTTGTAGACTTTCATTATCGCTCATAGAAATTCTCGTGTGCTGATATAATCAATCAGTTTTGAAAGTGTATATTAAATATCTCCAACAAATATACATTTTAAGTATTTTTTCATATTTGAGTATTTGACAAAATCTTGATTTGCTCTAAAATCCAGTCTACTAACTCGACCACGCTATCCTTTATACTCTTTGGGATCTGTTTAGGCAGATGCTATCTATTCTCTTCATAACCATACCTTCTGGCTTATTTCCCTCACTAGGCTCTTTTGTCAAGCATATCTCTTAAACCTTTAGTTTACTTGTACTTATTTTGTCTATCCTTGCTACAATTACTTTAATCACTGGTTTGCTTTCCTGTTTATAATTAGTAATACTAATCATCATTTAAAAAGTATTTTCAGTTATGTTACATTATATTTTTAAAATATTAAATACCTAATATTGCTATAATCGAATCCTTGTAATAGTATTTATTTCCTCTATTTGCCTTTGTTTTCATTTTACTGGTATATTTCAGGCACGTGGAGTCTCAGAGTGTCTGTGATAGACCAGCAACCCTTGCCAAGCGCTAGGCTAATAACGAACACTGTGTTCAGTGACAGGAATGTACCACACTCCAGTATCAACATCTTGTTCATGCAGTTTGGTCAGTTCATCACGCATGATATTAGCCTGTCGCCTTCCATAACGCACAGTAGGTTAAATTTAAATATTGATTATGCTTAGTTATATATTAATATTATTGATTTTTACATGGATTAAATTAAATATTAATACAGTAGAACACTTAGTAAAAGTGGGGAGTTATTCCTAAAACATTTCAGTGGGTACTGTTTAGTGGCATGAAAATGAACAAATTATTTGTTCTTTTAGCAGTGGGATTACACTTCTTAACGCGTTATATAAAACTAAAAAATGTATATAATCTTTTGACATACTGTAGAGTAAACGCCACACTCTTATCTAAATGAGAGAATGTCGACACATTTGGACCATCTTAGAGAGTACATGGATTGCGTTGTAAGTTGAATCCACTAAAATTAGTCCTTGCATTAAAATTAATTCGATTAATATTTTTAATATAAATCATTAGTAACAATAAGTTGATAGTGACATCACATTTATCATGCGATTAGATGCTGGGGAAAAGAAACACTCTTTCCGAGATTTATGTTAAAACAAATTGACTTGTTTTCTCTGTAAAATTAACTCGCATCAATTTAGTCAACTCATCATCACTTTTTATAAGTCAATTTAAATCGATAGGCACAGTGAGTGTACAAGGTGTAATACAAGATTTCCCCCTCCTCCCAAAAGTTATATACGCAGTTTGGCTACTGATCACTACTGTCTCCTATGGAGTAGAAGGTAACTCCCTTTATGGGATGTGGTTAATCTTTTCCTGAGATTCCACTTGAATCTTTATGATGACTTAAAATTGTCACCCTTCCATCAGGATCCAAATCCTGGAGATCAGATATAATTCATAGGGAGATAGATCAGGAGACTACTACTATAGGTTTAGACATAAATTGCTGTATTGTTCATAAGTAAGTAACTTTTTCTGAACATATAAACTTGAAGCAAGGATTAGACTCAACTATTCTTCAACTCCTTAGGTTACTTATTAGAATTTTCGTCAATTAGGGGCAGGAAACTAGTTTGTGAGTTTATATAGTAGATCAGTGAGCTCTATGCTGCTCTTCTCAAGACTATCTTGAGGAACAACTTTTGAGTGTACTTTGTTTTAGATAGTACCATTATTGATCTTTATTTTCATTGTTTTCTTCCCAGTTCATTAGGCCTTGTCCAAATTAAATGTGATAGCTACAACTATATATGTCATTAAGAGTCACAATATCATATTCTGAGGATTGTGCAAACTGATGATGGTTCTCAAACTAGTGAGGAGAACATGTTTTGGTTTTTTCCCCTCCTGTGATTGGTGATTAACTTTCAGGTCAACGTGTTGCGACAATACTTCCCTCGTCGAAGAATAAAAGTTATATAGTTTGAAATTGGTTTTTGTACTATACACCATACACTATTTGAACTTTAAATGCTTTAATTTAGCATAACAACATATTTTTAATTAAAATATTTGTCAAGACACTCCACAAGAATGTGAAAATATGTGTGATGGAATTTCCTCTTTAGGCCATTTTCTGCAGCCATTTAGGGTCATCCTCTCATCAATAGGCCTATGTTGAAAAGCAAGGCCGTAGCCAGCCAATAATTTCAGGGGGGGTTTGGTGGGAACATCCCTCAATTGCCAGAGGCTAGAAAAAATTATAAATATTAAACACCTCTAGTAGCTCTTTGACGTGCTTTTTACGGTAACACAGCCTCCTAATTTGTACTTGTGACTTAATTTTGATATTGTTTGAACCATGAATTAAGCCATATTCTTTTTTGTTCATTAAATTTCGGGGGGGGTTTGAACCCCCAAAACCCCCCCCTGACTACGGCCTTGTTGAAAAGTACTGCCTGGGGGACTTGGCATAGTGAAAGTGTTCAGCTACATATAAGAAACTAACAGATGAGACGGAGTTTACAATTTCCCCTCATTATGCTACCTACCAGTTTGAAATGTTTGATCCGAAGCTTTACAATTTATATTAAATTTGGTTGAAATCTCACAAATTGTAAAAAAAAAAAAAAAACATCAAGACATTTTTTCACCTTTTATTATAACTGCGTAATTTCTTGTTATGATCCCAAAAGTTATTTGTCATGAACCTGTGGAGATACATAAGTTGTGTTGGAAAGTTAATATGCGCTAATAGTGCGAGAGAATGCATGCCTCACAAAACATAATTGGATAATCATGACCTTTGTCTTAGCAGCTCTACTTTCTCAAAGTTATTTGATATCACTGCAAGATTCTCCATAGCACGTAGGTACGATAGGAGGAGGAGTATTCTTCCAAGTGATAAATCTCCGAAATATTCTAATCGTACCAAAAAAATGTTTGTATTTTTTTAATTTTTGGTATTAAACGTGCATTTTCTGAACTCTCATACAGGTGTCACAAATAAAACCAGCCTCAAAGGCACAGTATTTCAATCTATTTTCAAAATATGTGTCGCCACCCACTATGCATAGTTTCAATAAATAAATTTTACTGTTCGGCGAGCGGAACTATTAATAGCGGCTGGTGGCGCACATTTTGAAGACACTTTTAAATAGTGTTCCTTTAAGGAGAGTTTTATTTTGGACATCCTGTATATGCACAGTTTTTTGTTTTGAAGGACCAATAATAAGACATAATTCCATTTTTCTGGTTTATTTAACAGTATTTTCCAAGTAACACACAAAAACAAGTCTGCAAATAAAACATTAATCTCCTTGGCAACATAACAAAAAATCAAAGGAATCAGTATTGCCAACTTGACATAGTAAAAACACACACTGTCTTCTGTATAGATTATGACATCCAGTGTATAGCATTTGAACTAAACATAGCTGTTTGAAGCTCACTCCACCAAGTACTGATAATGAGAGCTAAAAAGTTCTCATAACAGCTGATCAGAAAATACTGCCCACCTTAAATAGATTAATTAACCACAATAAGAAAAACACAATGTAGTATTCTATAAACAATTGAATTAACTGTCTTAAACTAGAAGCACACATAATTTTCTCACTGGAAGAGTAAACTCTCCCTTGCTGGTTCTGAAAGTCACCACTCGGACAAGCCCGTTAGGTCCTGGATGAACTCTATCCACGATGACTGACTTCCACATGAGAGAAGGTAGATGATCATCCTTGATCAGCACCAGTGTGCCAGGTTGGAGATTGGGAGACTCTATTAACGACTTGGTGCGTTGTTAAAGCTGGACGAGATGCTTTGTTGACCACCGCTTCAAGAGATGTCTATACATCTGCTGGATATTCTTTCATCTGGATAACCTAGTGACCTTAAGGCTAGTTAGATCTGGCTCAGGGATGGTTGTGAGACTTTCTCCAATCAGGAAATGTGCAGGAGTTAGAACGCATGGATCACTTGAATCATTGGATATTGAAAGGATAGGTCGTGAATTTAGACATGCCTCGATTTGATACAAGAGCTTACATATCTCTTCAGAATTCAAGGATGAGGTGCCTATCGCATGGCTTCAAATGATAGTTCATGGATTTGATGCCTGCCTCCCATAAAGCACCAAAATGTGGTTAGCTGAGGGGTATAAAATGCAAATTAATAATTCCCGTTGTGCTTGCAAAGTGACGGGTGACATCAACATGCTGCTGTGATTGGTACATAGTATACAATTCTTTCAGTTAAATCCTTAGTTGATAGTTCACTCACAAGCTCTAAGTGTATAGCCTTTGTTGCAAGACAAATGTAAAAGGCGATGTAGCACTTTACTCTGACCCTGCTTCAAAGTGATCCCTGATGAATATGAAAAGGTCCTCCGTAATCGACCCCACTGTTTAAAAAAATGGATGGGCTGGTTCTGTATGCAGAGGAGGCAACTGTCCCATCAGTTGTTCTGATGCTTGCGCCTTTAAATTGAAGCAGATGAGATATATTTGAATCACTTGGAAAACAGAACTCCTTCCTTTGGGAATCCAAAATCGTTGCCCGAGTGACGATAACATCAACTGTATTCCTGCATAAAGCAAGCGGAGATGTTCGTTATGAATGATCAGCTGTGTCAGAAGATGCTTTTCTGGTAGAATAAATGGATGTTTTTGATTATAAGATGCACATGATTTTTACAGTCTTCCACCCCCCCTGATACACTGTGACTGGTCAACAAATGGCTGAAGGTCCTTGAGTGTACTTTTAGAGTTTACCTAATGTGAGGTTTGTAAACATGCAATTCTTGAGCAAATTCTTGATGTTGAGCAAGTCTGATGCTAATGCATAGGGCTTGGAAGAGCTCTTTGCTTGACAATGGTCCTGTCCTTCTAGCTTCCCTCAGACATTATGTATTGAAGACGAGTTTCAAACAGTAGGCAATTACATATTACAAGTGAAAAAGAAGAAAATTGATCAATAATTGAATCAACCAATGGTCTTACTAAAGGTAGACTTACGACGTTCTGGTACTGCTTTGGCAGTTCACCAATTGGTTCAAGTGAAATCTCTTGTAGGGGCCATGAGTTTGGTAATGTAGATAGCCATGTTGGGCCATGCCACCAGATGTCCATTTGCTTCAGAAAACTTGCATTCACTCCCCTGGATAGATGATCAGCTGGTTTTCCTTTCCAGTAACATGATTCCAATCTGGAATACTAGAATATTCTTGAATTTCCACCAATCTATTGGTAACGAAGGGTTTCCATCTACTTGATGATGAAGCGATCCATGCTAGCACTACTCTTGAATCCGTCCACATGAAAGTGCTATGAATGTTGAGGTTCAGAATGGATTTTGTTTTCTCCATTATTTGTATTAACAGCAAGGGGGGGTTTGGTGGGCACATCCCCCAATTGCTGGAAGCTAGAAAAAATTCTAATTGATAAACGTTCTAGAAGCTCTCTGAAGTGGCTTTTTTTCATGGTAAAATAACCCCCTAGCTGCCGAAGGCTTGGAAAATTATTAGATATTAAACACTTTTTGAAGCTCTGTGAAGTGTTTTTTTTATGGTAAAATAACCCCCAAAATGCCGAAGGTTAGTAAAATTTATAAATATTTAACACCTCTAGAAGCTTTCTGAAGTGCTTTTTATAGTAACAAAGCCCCCTAATTTGTATTTGTATCTTAATTTTGATATTGTTTGAACCATAAAAATAGTCATATTTTGTTCATAAAATTTCACGGCGGCTTTGAATCCCCATAACCCACCCCTGGCTATGGCCTTGAACAGCACTGCTATACACAGCTCTAGACGAGGGATCGAGATTACCTTCGAAGGTGCCACCTTAGATAGTGAACAGATGAGGATGACTGAAACTTCCCTCGAAATATACACAAGCCCCATATGCCAATTGGGATGTATCTAAGAATACATGTAGATCAAGTGTTACTATTGTGCCGTGTCTAATCACTGGTTTATCTATGGCAATTGCATTCAAATTTGAAAGGTGATAGTAAACAAGCTGTCATTCGTGAAGCTGTGATGGTAGAAGAACATTACCCCATTGAAGTTTGATTTGCCAAAGATTCTGTAAAAAGATTTACATGTTACCACGATTGGACTGACTAAGCCTAGTGGGTCAAATATTCTGGCAGTGATTACTAGCACCTTTCGTTTAGTAAATGGTGGTTGGTGGTGAATTTGGAAAGCAAATAGGAATTGGTCTGTAGCTGGCTGCCATAATGAGCCCAAAGCACGAATTATACCATCATTGTTCATTACAATTGGTAGGCTTGAACCATTCTAGCGATGTTCTGATAAAACGGCCGCCACGACTTCTGGGAGGTTTTAATCCCACTTGCCTAACTGAAATCCTCCCTTCAACGTTATTAATTCTGTTTGTACTCCTAGTGCCTCTTCAAGTGTCAGTGCACTATTCATTAGATCATCAATGTACATGTCTTCTTGAAGGATCTTTGCAGCAACCAGGTGTTCAACTATTTCGTTGAGAGCTAACTGTGTAAAACATCTTGTAGCCAGTAATGGAGCTGATGCGTTTCCATAAGTTACTTTAATAAGACAATGACTTCGAAGTTCATCTTTTGGGGATTCTCTCCAAAATATTCTTGGTAGATTTGTGTCTCCTGGGTCAACCTGGATTTGATTATATATTTTCTCATGTCACCTGTAAATACAACAGGGTGAGTACCAAATTTTGTGATGACAGATAAATGATCCTGTTTTATTGTAGGCCCTACTATTAAACTGCCATTTAGTGAAATGTCATTGCTAGACTTGCATGATGGATCAGACTACACGCGTCTTTGTTGTTGAGCTGGTCTCCTTAATAACTACATGATTTGTCATATAATAAGTTGGTTCATTATCCTTGCAGATTGATGTTTCAGATACTACTGTCATGTGTCCTAGCTCCTTGTACTCCTTCATAAAGGTTATGTACACTTGTTGCAATGTGGGTTTATTACCTAGCCTTCGTTCTAGATTGTCAAACCATTTTTTGACACATTATAATAACGTGCAAAGCTTGTCAACTGATGACGAGAGGGTAATTGCACAATGAAACGTCCTGTGTGGTCTCGCCTTGTGTTTTCTTGGAAGTGTTTTTCACATTCCTTCTCTTCTGTTGATAGCATCCCACTTGCCTAACTGAAATCCTCCCTTCAACGTTATTAATTCTGTTTGTACTCCTAGTGCCTCTTCAAGTGTCAGTGCACTATTCATTAGATCATCAATGTACATGTCTTCTTGAAGGATCTTTGCAGCAACCAGGTGTTCAACTATTTCGTTGAGAGCTAACTGTGTAAAACATCTTGTAGCCAGTAATGGAGCTGATGCGTTTCCATAAGTTACTTTAATAAGACAATGACTTCGAAGTTCATCTTTTGGGGATTCTCTCCAAAATATTCTTGGTAGATTTGTGTCTCCTGGGTCAACCTGGATTTGATTATATATTTTCTCATGTCACCTGTAAATACAACAGGGTGAGTACCAAATTTTGTGATGACAGATAAATGATCCTGTTTTATTGTAGGCCCTACTATTAAACTGCCATTTAGTGAAATGTCATTGCTAGACTTGCATGATGGATCAGACTACACGCGTCTTTGTTGTTGAGCTGGTCTCCTTAATAACTACATGATTTGTCATATAATAAGTTGGTTCATTATCCTTGCAGATTGATGTTTCAGATACTACTGTCATGTGTCCTAGCTCCTTGTACTCCTTCATAAAGGTTATGTACACTTGTTGCAATGTGGGTTTATTACCTAGCCTTCGTTCTAGATTGTCAAACCATTTTTTGACACATTATAATAACGTGCAAAGCTTGTCAACTGATGACGAGAGGGTAATTGCACAATGAAACGTCCTGTGTGGTCTCGCCTTGTGTTTTCTTGGAAGTGTTTTTCACATTCCTTCTCTTCTGTTGATAGCTGACCTATTAATCTACTCATTTTGCCAGAATTTTTGTAGCTGCATTTCCAAACCGTCATGGGACACAAACATAGATATACGACTTGTTGGTTGTTTGTCTCCACTGTGACCTTTAATATTTCTGGACAGTATCGATCCTAAGACTGTCTCTTTGATAGTTGGAGGCCTGGTGCTGTGATTCTACCCTAACATAACAGGTCAAAAAACAATACTGCCCCAATCAGGAGATCAATCGGCCCTGAAACATTGAAGCCCCGGTTTGCCAATTCTACCTGGGCTGGATTGTTCCATGAGTTGATGTTGATATGAGAGTTTAGGAAACAACCAGTAATTTTTTAAAGGATTGAACATGTGATATGAGTGATGAAATCGTTAACTTTGGAAATTAACATAACGTCAACGCTGTGTGGTGCTTCTGAAATTGAACCACTAATACCACTAATAGGAACATGATTGCGAAAACGCTTTAGTTTCAACCGCTGAACACATGACTCTGAGACAAAGTGTGATTGAGAAGCTGAATCTAACAAAGCTCTGAAAGGCTGTCATGCACCAATAATGTCGCGTACTCTGACAGTGACAGTAAACAAGAGTACATGACCAGATGTGCATTCCTTATAAGCATTGTAACTTTTGACTATATCCACATTGTTGCTACTAGGTATGTCTGTGGTGTTGTCTAAACTTGTTTCCCGACGTTCTGTTCGGAATATTCATCCTGATTGTGCAACTTATCTATTGGGTCATTGTGGATGAGTGTGTGGTGTTTCTGACTGCAGTGCCTGTACAAACTACAGTCACACTGATAATACATATGACCTGGCCGTAAGTAGTTATAACAAAGACTGTGTTTGCGAGCCAACATTTGCCGTTTGTTTACATTATCACTCTTAAATAATTTGCATTAATACAAAGCATGATCCTGGTCACAACATACACATGCCGTTGCAGTTGTTAAGAATGTATTTGATGACTTATCTGACCTTAACTTAGTCGGAATTTGTTTATGTGTATGAGTAATTCTATTGTCATTTAGCTTCAACGCTTCTAATGATTGACACCTTTTGTATAAATATGAAACAACAATTCATCAGATGTGGGAAGTTGCTTTGGGGGTAAGTGTATCTTCCATTCTCGTCTAGACATAGGGTCCAGCCTTTCAACAACTAACTGCACAATCATGGCTTTCATGAATTTCCTATCAACTATCTTCTGGGCCTCCAAAGCATTTATATTACCTTTAAACTTATCAACAAGGCTTCTCAACTCCCTTGCTTGTTCTTTGCTAGCTTTACTTGGCTCTAATAGGCCCTTTATGTGTTTGCTCACTATCTTTCTTTTGTTAGAGTACCGAGAAATTAATGCTTCCCTTGCAGCACCGTAGCTTTCTGCAGAAATCAGGACATTTTGAACTGTAATGACTCTCCCTTAAGAAACTAATTTAAATAATGAAATTTCTGTATCACTGCAAGTTCATTTTTGATATGTATCAAGGCAAAAAATGTATCATGCTACTTCACCCAAGCTGTGTAGTCACCATCAAAACTAGGTAGATTGAGAGGTGGTAACTTTATAGCTGGCCTTGCCTTGGAAGTTTGCGAAGACATAGTAGTTGCAGATTGCACTGCCTGTGCATCTTTGGCTGTAACCATGTTTTAATTAGTGCCATTACATCCCAGTATGTGGTTTCAAAGCCTTCATGATATTCTAATTGAGCGGAAATGTCATCGTAATTTTATTCTAGTTTGGATTGAATCCATTTAAATTCCTTGAAAATTTATTCTGCGGCGTGACATCTACCACTTAGATGCTCCAAGTTCTGTGAGTTATTGCTGCTCCAAGTTCTGTGAGTTATTAAACTGATTCACGTATGTTTGTATGCATGCAAGCCTACCTTCCGAAACACCTCGTTTCTTTACCAGTCATTTTACTTCTGTCAATTCCATGATTAAAGGATAGGGATAGCCCAAACTAGCAATACCTGTGATCACTGTGGTTGTAGCTCTTCGACATAAACACCGATTAAAGGATAAATGTTTTGTGTAAGTAGTTTCACACTTATACGCGCTCACATAACAAAGCACACAACACATACTTGGGTTATTACTAGTCTCTTCCAAAGCCTTGCGTGACTCGTATAAAAACCTTTCATGTTATATATCCTGGCCGATAGGACAATAAATGTTTTTGTTTCAGAGGACTAATAGTTACGAAATACATAATTCCATCTTCTGATTTATTTAATTATATTTTCAAAGTCTCACACAAAAACAAGTCTGCAATAAAATACCATTAATCTCCTTGGTAACAAAAAAAAAGGAATCGGTATCGCCAACTTATATCTTCTGTATAGCTTATGACATCCAGAGTATAGCAGTTGAACTAAACATAGTTGTCTGAAGCTCACTCCGCCACGTGCTGATGATGAGATTGAGAACTATCACGTTCTCATGACAGACAGTTGATCAAAAGCCACTATGCATAATTTCAATAAATAAAATTAACTATTTGGAGAGCGGAACTATCAATAGCATCTGGTGGCGCATATTTTGAAAACACTTTTAAATATGTGCATTTAAAGAGCGTTTTATTTTGGACAACCTGTATATAGCACACTTCTTATAAAATAACAAAAATCTAGAACATATAAAACAGTAATAACTGTGAAAGTAGAAAACTCAATTTAAATAATTATAATTGTTTGGGATAAGCTGGGAATTTGGCCTGGAAACTATAGCTATCTACTGAGCTCATTGTGTCAGACTACAGTGAATGCAATTTGTATTTATTTTGTAAATCATATTTGATCCAGGTAAATCAGAATTGATATGAGTAGCATCAGCGGGATCTGCAGAGCTATGTTTGGTTCTACCTCCATTCATTTCTTCCAGGTCATCAGCTTCTCTATGAGTGACTTCAGCAGCCAGGAAATCTTCATCAGTAAATATGTCTGGATTAAAGGGGTGAATCCCATTTGCTCGAAATGCTTGTATATCTTTGTCTATGGTTGATAGCCTCATATATGCAGAGTTGAACACACCAGCAACTTGGTGTGCCGTGACCACTCTTCCTGGATGGAAAGTCAGCCACTTGTATACTACTTGTTCATACACTGCTTTGAATGAAACGAAAACCACACGGTCCAATGGCTTTAGCATGTGGCTCGCATGAGGTGGTAGAGAAAGCAAAGCTATGACATTTTCTCGGCAAAATAGGATTCAGGTAAAGTGCAATGAAGAGTGGTTATCCAATATAAGAACAACTTGATTATCTTTGGTAGACTTGACATGCTTGACAAAATGTTTTAACCAATCAATGAACAGGTCTCTAATCATGTAACCTGATTCCAATACTATAGGTACAGTACCCCCAGGAGCATCTGCATACATTTTGAGATTATTTTGCTTTGTTGCAAAGATCGGGCTGGTGGCACGAATTGACCAGTAGCACTAACACAGCAAACTGCAGACGATGTTCCACCTTTAATAGTTGCAGATATTTTCTTAACAGCTTTTTTTACCTATATTTGCATAAACATATGGTGTTTGGTTTGGTACAGTTAACATTCCAGTTTCATCTATATTGAATATACAATGAGGCTAAATTTTTTTTATCATCCAAAACCATCTTCTGATTATTAAAATAAATATTGATTTGAGTTCGGTTGAACTCCATGGCATGATTGACGCAGCAATTGTGAAATGGATGAAGGGACAAACCCTGACGTTTGCAAAAAGCTGAGACCCAATCTTTCCTGCAATACGTTTATCGACGTTGAATCTACTACTAACACCTTGAACTTCTGCATATTCAAATGCAAGTTGCATTAATTGCTTAATAGTTATTCCAAAAAAATCGTGCATCAAAGTCTTTAACATGGTCTGCCAGCTCTTTCTCTTGTGCTGGAGTGATAACGGCCCAAGGAAGAGATTGACGTACCTTGAAATATTACGATAAATTAAAATTTGCCCTGAACATAAAACAAATGATGCAGTATTAAAAAAAAAGCTAGTAAAACATGCTCACATACATGAACATTTTTTTGGTGGGATTTGGAAATGGGGGGGGGGTTTGAATTGAGTAAAAGGTTAACATCTAGAGTTAGAGAAACCTTTCTTCTAAAATATTTTATAAGAAAGACATAACATGCTAGCTATTTAAGTACGCAGCCTAAATCAATAAAAGTACACAAATTACCACTTTAATTCTTTTACATAAATTCGATTCATACGTTCCATATTCTTTTGCCATAACAGCAGGCGTGTAAACAAGCTTCCTTTCACTCCTTCGTGTATACTTCCCCATTGTTCAAAGATTGCTGAGACAAAAATAAAACATTCAGGTCTATAAGCAATATACGTAAAACAATTTAAGTTTAAAATAGATTTAAAGTTTAGACAAATGTGCCAATAAATACTTTATTTTTCAAACTTTGCGAGATGGGGTGCAAGAGAATGCATGCGCCCTCTTAACTCTTTGTACTTAGTTAGTAAAACCGTCGATAGATACCACTACATGCTATGAACACCACTAATGAATGGTCCAATATAACCGCCACTAAACACAGATTACCATAGTATTTATAGGTTTCTGTCATCAATGCTTAATTTTAACGAATAGCTTAAGTTCTAGACACAACAAATACCATTTTTAAATACAAAAATAGTTAACTAACCAGCAAATCTATAAATATGAGTGGAGAGTCACATGTAACACAACTTTTGAATAACAATGAACTGCCACTCGAGGATTTTCGCTCAGTACTACCAACTACTGAAAAATTACCCTGTGTACTCTTGGCGACCACATACTTTTACTCACACCTACCTTACGTGTACACACACACCTTCCTAAGTCTGTATATAATCACAGAAAAACACTTAACATTAATGCATAAAAGTTAGCTAAATAAAGAAATGCACATTAAAACTTATAAGCTAAGAAAATAAATTCAAAATGGAGCTTTTTAATGCCACCCAGCTGTCTATAACATGTCTAGATTGTGTTCCGTGTAGCCAGTCTTGGAATTTTAGGATTTCACCATATTTGTCTACATGCAAAATTTTATTCTTAAGTACTGATTATTAGAACTGGAATCTATTTATTTTAGTGCACTAATAGCCCTGTTAAAAATATTTTTTGTCTTTATGTTAATTTTACACTTAATGTTTGGAGAAATGATATAAATTTTAATAAAGTTTGTTTTATTTATAAAAGTCCAGTATTTTGTATAAATTGCATTTATGCTCAGGTAACGGAAGTGGGATCTCTTGCTGTACCCCAAATGGTAGTGATATGCTATCAGAAGATCTGAAACATTTTGCTTGTATTCCAATCGCGATACCTTCCAATGACCAGTTCTTCAAACAGTTTGCACAACGCTGCCTTAACCTGGTCAGGACCATGCTTGCACCAAGGCCTGATTGTTCAATGGGATACGCTGTTCAGGTTAGTGAAACAAGGATGCTTTGAAGGATTGATTGATTGATTTGAATCTCACGTCAATAAATACCTACATGAGACACTGAAGTAGACGTCTACAATAAATTTTGAGAAAATTATCAACCAAATAATTTTTTTCAATCTAGTAAAGTGTGATAAGTTTGATTTTTTCAGCTCTATTAGGTTTTACTACATCCAATACTGTTTTGATCCTGTGGCCTAGGTCAGTTTTCTATTCAAATCCATATATTTTTCCACTACTGGCTTGCTAGGCTTGTTTTAACTTAATGTTTTATAATCTAACTTAAGATTAGGACAGGCACAACATCCAGTCCCCAGCCGTTAACTTATCACTTTGAAAGGGTAAACCCGGAATTCACCAGTGATACATTTTTCGCCCATGCTGGCAATCAATCCTGGGACCCTTAACTCTGTAGACGAACATGTTACCAGCTGAGCTAAGGTGTTTAATAATTGTAGTAATAGTTATAATAATAATAATGGGTAGTATTAATAATAATAATAATGGGTAGTAGTAAAATTATTTTGGTTTGGTGGGGGATAACTGCACTTGCTTTCCTCGGTGTGCTACTAGCAATCTGTGATGATTTTATAATTTAAAATTATAGTTTCTATTTATTTAATTGCTCGGATAAATCGGGCCAAAACTTGATGTAATCCTAATTCTGTGTACTATTAGATTGAACACTTAATCTACACTAGCCTATTGCTCCAGATGAATGCTGTGAGCCACTTCCTTGATGGGTCTACCATCTACGGGCTGACTCCAGATGCCAACCTGGACCTGCGCACTTCTATAGGAGGGAGATTGCGGGTGTTTCATGACTTTGGTCGAGATCTTCTTCCCTTGACTCAGGACAAGGAAACCTGCATCACCTCCGAGCAAGGATCTGCCTGTTTCCTTGCAGGTCTGTCACACACCTGTTTGGTGAGGTTTTTAAAACAAATTTTGTGTAAACTTGGATCTAGGAGAGGAATAAAAAGTTGAAAGAACCCACCTGGATCTACTATGAGGAAGTATGAGGAAGTATGAGGAATAATTTTCAGAGACCATTCTTAAATCAACTTAATAGGACTAATATCTCGGGGCTCAAAGTCCCTTAATAAGGTTAGAATACCAAATTCGGGCAAAATCATATAACCTAAAGTGGTGGTGCGGGGAACAGAACAAAGTTAATCTTTTTTGCAGGGTTTTTTTGGTCAAAATAAGTCTAATATTTCTTCTATACAAAAAGTTTAGTTTCCTTCACATTGAGAAAGCAAGTTAAATATGTCATGATTATAGTATCATTATAATAAAACCTTTTTTAAATGTAGAGGAAAAGTTATGAAATTCCACGACACCCTTGAAAAATGTTCCCACAACTGGTAATTTAATTTTATTCACAATATGACTTTGTTTGTTTGGAAGCAATATTTGATTTAGTTTAGCTAAAAATATATTTGCTATAAAAACTGCAAAAACGCTTCTCTTTTCTCGTGTTTTCTACATCTCCACCTTAATTTAGAGCAGAACAAGTTTTGAGGGTGTATAACTTCCTTATTATGACTATAAATGGTTTGTTTAAAATTTTAATTTATCTAAGTAATGTAACCGAATAGCGATTATTATCAATTTAAGTGAAATTATTTAATGCCATTACCTATTCCGAGTTTTTTCCCTCCCACTTCTGAGTAACCATTCAGACTAAACTTATTTTAACCAAGCGATTGGTCTATGGATGGTGGAAAAGAATTTCCCTACTCATTTGCATAGGAGAAAATAGGTAAATAAAGGGCATGGTTTTCTTTATTTAATCCTAGAATATACATTTACCAAAAGCTTGTAAGGTTTGTGAAACGAAATAATATACATTGTTACAGAAACACACAACCAAAGAACATAAATGAAATAAATTACTATATTATAGAAACATCGGTGGAAAGAGATGTTCCTCTTTATAGAAAGAGCATAACAATCAACCTCACATTTCAAAGTACTCCATAAATATATTTAAAGATTTTTTTAAATATCTGAGAGCGCTAAAACTTTACAGTAATAAATTACTTCTCTATCTCAAATAGTTGTGGAGATGTAATTAAAATTTGAAATTTCTGCTATTTTAATGGGAGAATGAAAATAAACATTTTGTTTTAAATCTTAAACAGTGTCTAGATACAGAATTTAGTCAAAATCACTAAAGCAGATTTAGAAAAAATTGATTTTTTTCTCTTTTTGCCATTAAGTACCCTATCCCTAACTTTAGGGCTAGCAATAGAGTTAAAAAACCTCCTCTATGGGGTGGGGTTTGGGGNCTACCACGTTTTAGCACGATCAATAAATTAGTTTCGGCTCTAGTCTGAAATACAGAACGAGAGACGCCATTGTGAAAACCACTTTTCGTTTTCAGGGGGTCATGAAAAGTCGACATTTATCCAAATCTAGAGTAAATTTTTTGTGATTAAAATTATTCTCTCCTTAATGGGTTGAAAGAAAGTAAAGGTCTAGGGTATCTTTGGTCATGATTGGAACCTAGACATATTCATCTCTCCTAAACCATATTAGAAGAGCCTGAAATTTACTACACATGCTCGAAAATTTTGGAAATTCCGACAGTTCACTCGTGTAGTAATGAATGTTTTTAATATATTTATAACAGCTATCAAATCTTTATACCTGAGCTATCAATAAATTAATTAGATTATATTAGTGTGCCTACTAAAAAAGAATATGGTTATTAATTGTTACTTATATTAATGTATTATTATATGATATACATGTTAATAGGTTGAATGTTATTACTGATATAACTAAACAACTTGTTTAACCAGGAGACTCTCGAGTTGATCAAACGGTAACATTGGTAGCAGTGCACACCTTGTTCATGAGGGAGCACAACAGATTGGCCGAGGAATTGGCTCTTCTCAACTCTCATTGGTCAGATGAAACCTTATTTGAAGAGACACGGGCTATCGTAATCGCTGAACTGCAGCATATATTTTATACAGAATGGCTGCCCTTACTAATAGGTGTGTATGGTGTTGAGAATTTACTATATTGAAGCTTCCTATTCTCAACACATGAAACTAATTAAAAACTTATATGGAAATCGTTTGTCCTTATTTTGGTTTCAGAGAAAATATTTAAGATCTCTAATATTTAATAAACTATCATGATAAAATCAGAACGATACAAAGGGTGATAATGTGGCTAAAGTTGGATTCAAAAGTACGAATCACTTGCCTTGGTGGCATAGTTAACCAACGTGATAGTTTCGTGTTGATCTAGACTGATGAGGATGGGGAGATCAAGGTTCTATTCTCGGTCGGGTGAACTGGGGGTGGTTTTTCCACTCTCTCTCCACGAAAATGCAGCTCACTCTAAATTCAACCTTCCCAATTCCTAACCCATTAGAGTAATTGGTATATGAGCGTATAGCCCAACGGATAATAAGATGCGATGCTAAACAAATAAATAAAAAGTATGAATCAACCTCAAAATAATAATTAGTATTTTAAGCAGACTAATTTTATTATATAAATGCTACCACACAACCAAATATTAAAGAAATTTTCATAGTAGCTTGTTTGACTAGTATAGAATATTTATCTCTAACCAGTCTTGAATTCAATTTTTAATCTGTTTCCCTTGAATTTCTCAATCGAAGTTTCAGTAATGGAGCGAAATTTTATCCATGCGTAACATTATTTCATGCTACTATATTTTATATAACATGTTTTATTTATAAAAGTTTCTTGATGTAATTTTAGGTGAACATGCTTTGGATGATTTTGACTTGAGAGATTCTGACGTACAATCAGTTTATGAACCTACAGTAAGCCCCTCTACAACCAACGAGTTTTCAACAGCTGCCTTTAGATATGGTCATTCGACTGTTGAAGGAACATTGAGGTATCTTGAATAGAAATATCTTTGAATATTATATATAAATGAAATATTATTGAATATTACCATAACATATTGAGTTCATAGAACCAATTTACAATTAACTATAGAAATTGTATTTTTTTAAAGGATACGTAAAAAGAAAGAACTTGATGAAGTAATAAAAATACCTGATCTGATGTTCAACCCCTCTAAGATGCGCCTTAAGGACTTCTTCGACAATCTCTTACAAATGATGACCACACAGCCAATGCAGAATGTGGACTCTAGTTTTACTGATGCGGTGAGTTGAATGGAACTATTTTGATAATATGTGTATGCATTACCCTCCTATTAAAACACGATAATATGCTTTTAAATTAAACTACTATAAAACTTATATATTATTGCAAGAGCTTACTTTACTATTTGAGACCAATGTACTAGGTTTTAAGAGTAATTATATTAAAATAATTTTGGCCTAGTTTCATTTGTAGCTATGCAAAAATTGATTTGTATTGTATTTCGTTCTAATGAAGCTTTGATTACTCCTCTTAAAAAATATATTTTTGCCTTGTAGTTTTAAAAAGTTAGCCAATTTATTATTAAAATGACAATTTAATACAAACAGAGAAAGCGAACACATCTTTTGATATATAAAATTTCTATAGGGATTTTAATTAGCGCTGAATATATTTCTAGCTCAAACATTTTCGGGTGTGGTATTTTTTCAAAGTAAAGTATACATATACACAAATCTAACTCTCAAATTGCTCAAAGTATTCCATAATGCATGTATTAGGAGATTATTTACACATAGGATTCAAATTTATTACAGGATCGGGGAGAAGTGAGCTAATACTTGTTTGTTGCCTACACATAAATAGAAATATATTTTAACTTGCTAAATAGTCAGAGTAGTTTTAAAACTTGTGTATTTATATGTGAGGGCTTGTGTAATGTCATTGAGTATTTTCAAGTTAAGCAAAGCTTATTAAAACTGTAGCTGTGTGAGGATCTCCCCCACTTTGACCCCATTTGAACACTTATTCATGGTCTGTTCTGAAGATACCTCACATGGGAATGTATGTTCATTGATACTTGGGTGATAACAGTTCTAAGGTATAGTCTGCTTACTCTGAAGGCTATCATGAGAGGATATGAATGTTTAATATTTTTCTGATTTCCCTGATGGCAGCTGACAAAGTTCCTTTTCCGGGCTGGCAACCCATTTGGTGCAGACCTTGTGTCAATCAACATCCAAAGAGGTCGTGATCATGGCCTGCGCTCTTACAATGACTACCGTGAGCTGGTGGGACTCCATAGGGCCAGGACATTCAGGGACTTCGAGGATATAATGCCCCCTCAGGTTAGGATTACATAATACCTTGTGCATGCTATCGAACGAGTTTCACAGATCCTCGCTTTAAATCTAGTATTTTTGACAGATAAACTTTGAACAAGTGGCGAGCTCAATTTTGCCACTTTCCTTTATAATAATTATTAGCTTTAACCACATAAATAGTGAAACGTATTTTAAACGAAGATACCTATTTTCAATATTTTGATTTTCAAATCTTTTTTTCCATACTATATTGCCTTTCTTAAAATTTTATATTAGCCTCATTTTATATGACAAAGCTAATGTAAAGGTGAGTGAGCAGAAGGTGTGAAATCTAGTTGGCAGAGGAAACACATTCTTTATATAAAAAAAAGCCAGTGTTTTGAATGAATTATAGTAAAGAAAATCTTAAACTGCGCTAAGCTGTTATTTAAATCAATATAGTGTCAAGTAAATCAAAAACTCCTGTTTTTAAATCTGTTTTTAAATTAAGCCCATCTTTATTTTAATGATCCATGCAAATTATTTGACTGTTTTGGTATATTCGTGATATGAACGGGATTTACACAAAAAATTAATTTAAAATTAATTAACATATTTTGCCTTCTCACTACAATTATATAATTTTACTAATTATAGCCACCTTTGTATATTATGATACACCACTATCAGTAATCAGTATCAGTATTATAAATGATTTAGTAACCAAAATAACTCATGTCCTTAGTGATATCACACTTTATATTATTTTGAGTGTACACATTTGCTTAGTAAGTTTAAATGATTTTTTACATTTTAATTGAGAAGGTGGACATTAAACTGTACCTCAGAGATAAACCAACGTAAGTCACAATATTGTTATTTTTCAGGAGGAGGCAAAAACTAAGTTAAATCATGTTTACCATAGTTTTAACTATTTTTTTACTTTTTAAATTCAAATTTTACTTAATCAACACTGTTTTTTAATGCCTTAATTTAAGGACTAATGTTGGAAGTGTAGTATTCCATAGGACCCCAGGATAATAGACATAAGTGTTTTATGCTCTAAAATTTCAACTACTTTTGGACTTGCAAACTGTTTACTTCACAGTAACCCTATTAGTATTATAACAGTAATAAAATGTTATTTCCTTTTTAAATTAGTTTTTTTGCTTAGGTAACAATCGCATCCTAATAGAAAACACACTAAAGATTAATATTATAATTCATAGTCTATAATCTATATCAAGATACTAATATACACATGAGCACTATTGGTCATCACTAGTAAAATCTTCTAACTGCCCTACCATGGGGAAGATTTCTATAACACAGTTGATATTCTTCTTGAACCCATTGAAGACTTGTCATTAAATCATTTTACTTTAAATTACTTATGGGATTTCTTTGTTGTCTCAGCTGTGAGAGAGTTGACGGAGGTATAAGAGGTTTTTGTGAATATCTTCTGAGATCCACCGAAGCAAACTCACCATCGAATTTGTATTTGAGAAATAATCATCCAGAAAATATCTTTTCAGTTGCGGCCAAATGACTATATCAGAGGGGGAGGGGGGTATGGGTGGGGGTGGCATCCACTGCTTTTATTTCTTTATACAAATGGTGAAGAGGTTGTCTCCATCAAGGAGAATTCCTGTAATTTAATGCACTTAACCATTAAGAAATCCTTCTTACACTGTTGTATAAAGTTAGCCCAATCATTATAAGTGAATTTGGTTATCGTTGAAAGATGTTTCTTTGCTTTCTCTATCATGGTGTAGTTTCCATCAACCTCTATGTGAGTATGACTGTTTGGAAGAAAATTGTGGTTGATTTCTTTTAGTTTAGTAACCACATATACATCATGAATAACATTAGATTCCGGTTTTGCCCATAGCAGTTTATCTGTTCAAATTATTTAAACCTCTACATCACACTCTGTAAGTCTCAGCTGCCCATTTGAATAGGCATGGAGCCATTTCATCTCCTCTACGGCCCCTTTTCACTTGATCCCATAACATGCATCAAGATTCTCGTGATGTAGGATCATGAATTGTGTAATTCAACGTCCAGAATTTCCTTGGATGAAAACCTTGGGAGTTGGTTAGATAGGGTGTTGACAAGCATTTATTAAAGTCTTGCCTACTTACTTTGTATTTACCATCCATTACTACTTGCTCCTTGTCTTCTCATTTAAGATAATATCGCATGTTGGCATATGCTTTGTGGCTTTTTTTCTTGTGCTTGATTACTTTAGTCTCCTCTTCTTTTCTGTCAAAATACCTTGAAGCTGGTTTCAGTATTGGTCGCAAAGGTCACAGGTATAAGGTATTATATATTATCTGGTAAATGGAAAAACAAATTGGATTCTTCATTGAAGAATTTTCTGACAAGCCATTCTTTTGCTTTTTCACTCCCAGTATCATGCATTCTTCAACATACATTCCATACATTTGGGAAATATTTATTTAGTATTCTGAATATTTTCTGCTGCTTATTAGTCTAGAACAATGGCTTTCATATGAAGGATACTTTCTTATTGGATATCTGGCACCATACAAACTGCTAGACAACAAACTGCTCGACAAACTATAAAAAAATATTTGGAAGGCTGGGTGGGTCAAGTGGCCGACACGACTTGGACCAACTGCTAGACAAGCTCATGTATAAGAGTACAAAGTGATAGACAACCAAGCGATCGACACAAGAGAACAAACCTGTAAACAGACCAACTGCTAGACACGCAGAAACGACGTGGGCCAAATGATCAACACGAGTTGGACTATGTGATAGACAAGCTCCCATATAAAAGGACAAAGTGATAGACAGCCAAGCGGCCGACACGAGAGGACCAATTGCTTGCCAAACATCAAGATGAATCCAATCAAGAGTGGCTCAAGTGACACAAGAGTTATTTCAAAACTAACAACGCTATAAATATGGTTGTAGTGGTTGAAATGAAAGTTCTAGACCACTTTCTTCCATAAGGTTAACATTGATCCACCACATTGAATTGGGGGGGTCACTTTCTCCCCTAACCTAACCTAACCTTAACAGGCTCTTAATTACACAAAAATAACCTTATGTCCCTGTATTTGTCGTTCTGCCCCTTGCAGCCCCCTTCTCCCTTGAGTCTAGATTCCAGCCTCAATCCCGTACTCTCCTCCCAGCCGCCATCCCCTTCTTTTGCCATGCCCACCAATCGCTCCTCTCCCCTCCTCCCAGTCTCCTACCCCCAGCCTTGATCTGCAAAACTTCCAGTCCCCATCCTGTAATCTTACCTCATTTCAGCCATACGACTTCTTGTATCCATCCTGAACAAGAGGTAGTCTGGCTCGATCATGACCGTGTTGATCCCATCCAGCTCCAATCCATCCTCTTACACCCACCACGCTTATCAGCCGGTCCTTAAACATTAACAGCTTAGATCGTGTACCTTAAACGATGTATCCATCATCTTACCACTTGCTCCTTGATACCTGACGGCTTAGATCTTGTACCTTAAACGATATGTCCTTCCTGCTTACCATGTATCCCTTAAAATATTCTGAAACGGTTTGAAACGGTACGAAATAATTATGTATCATTCTCCACCCGACACCTTAAACGTCGAGACCATTCATAGGGGTTTGATCCCAGTTGGGTGGACTGAAGGTGGATTTTCATAAATGGTTTTCCACTCTCACTCCATGAAAAATTGGGTGCAGTTCCTCTAAATTCAACCTTACTCATACCTAAACACATTAGCCTAGTTAGCATATAGGCGTATAACCCGAACGGGTAGGTAGTAGCTCTCTAGTATAACACGGCGCTAAAAAAAAAAGCAGCACTAAATATACAAGTTAGATTTTAAAATTATCTGTTTTAAAAACAATAACATTCCATTTTATTGTCGCTTATTGCCGGTTACTAATTTTACATAATATTTTAAAATTATTGTCAAATTTCAAGTTTTAATAAAGGCCACTAAGGAATATTTACTCAATGGTTTTCAATTCTTTCTTCATGAAAAGGCGCGTATATTTTCTCTAAATTATACCCTCCTCACCTCTAATCTATTAATATAAAAATAAGATAGTTCATACGTGTGGACCAGCGCTCACTGTTTTTTAATGTAGCAGCCAGCGTTGCAGAATTATTTGCAACTGTTCAATTCATTATATTCTTTTATATGGTCATCATTAGTTCGAGCTATTTTCACCTACATATTTACTTTAGCAAACCCTACAAAATATGTAAAAAAGTGTAAGGTTAAGCTGACGCGTTGGGGG
>CABFWB010001273.1:151993-173698 GCA_902151455.1 Timema bartmani
CGTCTTACTACCCGTTCGGGTTATACGCTTAAGTACTAATTACACTAATGAATTAGGAATTGAGAAGGTTGAATTTAGAGGAAGTGAACCCGCATTTGTATGGAGGGAGAGTGGAAAACAGTTTAGGAAAAACCACCCTCAGTTCACCCGACCGAGATTCGAACCTCGATCTCCCCGTCCTCGGCGGTCTAGCTCAACACGACTGGCGCGCTAGTTAACTACGCCACCGAGGCGGGTCAAACAGTTAACTAATAGACAAAGTATTGGGGGAAAAAAAGTCTTACAAACCACTATTTCAGTGTAAATATTTAAGTGTTAATTTTGAATCTTATGTGTTTCATGGGTTTGGTTTTAACACAAGAAGATATGTATTGTCATTTAGAGTCCCAGGAACTATCTTTTCTCCCAAACTCCTTGTGGATACTGAATCAGGTTTCTAGAGATATGTGGTTAGTGCACTGGTTGTGGCATGGTAGCCTACCTTACAGGAGGGTTTCAAAGCTCTTGCTTCCTTGTCAACACCTTTTCAGGAAACATGTTTGGCCAGCCAATCGTATTACTCCCCTTTCTCTTTTTTTTTTATCCAAATGGCTTCCTTTTAATTTTTATTATACTTGGTTTTTCTTTGGTGCAAGCATTTTCAGGATCCGTTAAAGCTCTATGGAACTAAAAATATTGAATCGGGTTTTGCTTCTGTCTTTTTCCCTCTTGTCTGAAATAACTATGGATGAAATAATTTCGTCCATTGAAATCATCATAGTCGTTTTCATTAAGGAATTTAAACTAGGGTGTGGAAAATATAAAGGATAGTGTTAATTCATTTTGGTTCAATCAATAAGCTCTATATCACTGTAAAACATGTCATTAAATATAACATTCAGCTGAATAATACTTCAGATGTTGTCTTTAAAATATGATCCAGTAATGTAACTCTATTTTGAAAGAAGTTCCCAATAAATGATAGCAAATGTTGATCCACCAAAATTTTTTTTAGCTTCAACTTTAAAAAATATCATTTGAGTAAAATAACAACAATAAGCCTACATATAGTAATAATAATAATAATAATAATAATAATAGTATTAACATTATCTTGCAAGTCTTTATAAAATAAAATGACTTTGAATTGGACTTAGGAAAGGTTAATGAATATTTTACTCAAAGCTAATAACACAAGTAGACTTGAACTAATTTAACTCGCACAATGTGTAGCACTTTCTACATCAAAACTATTCTTATGTTGGTTAAAAAAAAATTTACGACTTGAAACATTCGAATCCAATATAAATGAGTGTGGGGAGTTAGTCTGCAAAAATCTCATTTTGAGCAAAATTTGACTTGGATTGTATTAGCTTTTAGGTACAATTTTATTGAACCATAAACACAATGAATGTGTATTTTGGTTTGTGGTAATATATTATAGTGAATCTTAAAATAAAAATATATTTTACCTATCTCTGTTTGCTTTTACTTTAAATGGTAAGAGTTTCTCTTAAAAATTAGAAAATAGATAATGTTACTTAAAGGGTAGTCTAATGTTTAGTCTTAGGTTTTTAGTTAAAAACAAAAATGATACAAAAAATGTCTAAAATAATTATTTATATTGGTTTTATGTTTACAAAATAGGTTTTATAGACTAATGTATTTATATTTTGTTGACCTGCAATACAATGAAATGCATCATTCGTAGATCTATTTCCTTATAACTTATGTAAATTCTTCATATATATGATGTTTATCCACCTTGATTGTAAGATTCCTTTTTGTTATTCTTATATATTATTTTCAACAAATATGCATTAGATGGGAAATAATGAGAGGAGAAGAAACGGAATAGGCTTCGTAGTAAGAGAAGGGCTACAGGCGTAGGTAGTACGGATGAATGATAAAATAATAAAGTTGGGTAAGGTGGGAGGTTATACAAATGGGGTGCCCAGCAGAAGAAAAAGATCATATATGAGGGTGACCTAGAAAGGCATATGAGAAACGAGTGTGGATAGTAATGGAGGATTTGCATGCAAAAGTAGGAAAAGAGAGAGTAGTGTTTGAGGTGTTAGGGATGGAAGGAGGGGAAGATAGAAACAAGAGGGTATAAGACTGTTGGTGTTATGTGCCAGAAATAAAATTAAAGTAGCCAACAGCTGGTATAAGAAGGAAAGAGAAAGTCACAAGATCAATATATAACAGTTGGGATGGAGAGCAAAAGTCTGTGATAGACTACTATATTATGAATGAATAAATAAATGAAAAGGCAGACCTTAAATATCAAGGTAATACCAAGTGTGTCCTTTGATAGTCACCACAGGCTGTTGGTGGCAGACATAAAGGGATGAGAATGTAGGAGGAATTATAGTGGGGAAAGATAAAAATAAGGATGTGAAGGCTAAAAAAAAAAAAGAGAAATACCCGAGGATGAGATGCAAAGTGTAGAGGTTGACTGGGAAAGGTTTAAAAACAGTCTAGTGGGAGCTGCAGAGGAGTTATGTGAGGGGACAGTTAGCAATAGGAAAGGGAAGGAGACACCATGATAGAACGACAAGGTGAAGGAAGCATTAGAGAATAATAAGGTATTTAGAAGGAGTTTTAAAAATAGGAATGTGAAAACAAAGAAACAATATAGTGGTAGGAAGAAAAGAGCAAAGTGAGTTGTACAGGAAGCCAGGAAGGATTAGATATAGGTGTTGGAACTAAACATGGAAGGAGTAAGGTGTTATAACCAAGTAAGAAATAGGAAGTTAGAGAAAAGACAAGAAGTTAGAGAAATGTTGAAGACTGGAGAGGAAAAACAGGAACTATATATTAGATATTTTGAGAAAAGTTCTATCCAGAAGAGAAAAGGGATGAGAGTGAAATAGAAGAACAGGAAGAAATAGAAGAGGAAAGATATGGCACATGTAGGACGCATTAAAGAGGATGAAACAAGGAAAAGCCCCAGGTTTGGACGAACTGACTGTGGAAATGATAAAGATCAGCAGGTGAATTAGGTATACAATGGCTATATAGGGTGCTGAGAGTGGTTTGGAAGTAGAGAAACGTACCTGAAGACTGGAAAAAGGGAGTTATTATACCCATTTTCAATAAAGGAGACAGGCAGAGGTGTACAAATTATAGGGAGATAACGCTGATGTTCCACTTTACAAAAGTATATGTTGAGATACTGGAAAAGAGAATTAGAAATAAAATGATAGGAAGGTGGCGAGAGGGACAGATATCTACACTAGACTTAAATCTGTGTCATACGACAGCTAATGGAAAGAAGGTATGAATATGGGAAAGACTTGGTAATGTTATTCATGGATGTGGGGAAGGCAAATGATAGCATGGATAGAAATAAAGTTTGGAAGGCGATGGAGGAGGCTAAAGTAGAAAGAAGTGTTATAATGAGTGTGAAAAGCAGATGCATGAGGATAACAGGAGTTGTGTTAAGACGGACATAGTGGTTCCAAATAAAAGCATTAAGTGAAGCAGGGGAGTGCCCTTTCACCATTACTATTTGTAATGGTCATGAACAAAGTGGTAGGAAAACTTTGAGAAAGAATGAAAGCCATTATGTTTGCTGATGACTTGATAGTATGGGGGATTAAGGAGGAGGAAGTACAAGAACAATTGCAAGACTGAAATGAGGAAGTGAAAGAGCGTGGAATGAAATTTAGCTGTGTAAAGTATGAATTAAGGGTAATGACAAGAGGGTAAGGCCTGATAAAGATATAAGGTTGGATGGAGTAGAGCTGAGAAAAGTACAGAAAAAAATATCTTGGAAGTGTGATAGAAGCAGTAGATGGAAGTAAAATATATAATGAGAAAAATGCAGCAGGGGGAGTTGTTCTATGGGTGTGTAAGAGACCTGCTATGTAGAAGAAAAGTGCCCTTAACTATAAGGAAGAGTTGTACAGGGCATACTTTGTACCCATTTTTGAAAGGACCGGTGATGCACCCCACTGGATTGCAGGCTTGTCAAAATGGCGACATATTGGAGGGCAATCCCTGATCTGGTGTTAGGCACTCTCTCCATGTTAGGTGCCTTGCTGTGCCTATTACTACCAGAGACTCTAAATAAGACTCTTCCAGTCACACTGGAAGATGTGGAGAGCGTTTCGGGAAGAAGGAAGGCATCTGGGAATGTTCGCGCTGTCAGAAGAAAGTGAATTCGTGACTAAAATTGCCATAAATTGTTAACACACACTTTTGTTTCTTTGTTGTACAAATATTGTTATTTAATATTTAAGTATCATTTAAACATAAATATGAATATATTAAAAGGTCATATAGATTTGAAAGGTAAATTTAAATAGGCAGTAATTTGTTTAGTTAAATAATTAAGTATAGAAATCGAGGGGGAGAGAGTTTTTTTTTTCATGGTTGGCGGTAGTGGATGAATTTGTTTTGTTGATTGTTGGGACTAAAAAAAAGAAAGGGAAGAAAAAATAATCAAGAGATGTAACTGATTGTTGGTTTAATGTGTGGAAATTGTCAATTCTTGTTGTTGTGGGGAATTATAAGTGTGTTTTTAAGTGTTTGAAGTGTTTGTTTTGAGACCAATCTTTTATCTTGTTTTTTTTTTTACTTTATGGTGGAGGGTTGATGAACACGTAGTTTCGTTTGTCTCTCATCCATGATCTTTGTCAGTGAAGAGTCCGGGTACCCAGAAGCCCGAGATTAAGTCCTGGATGTCTCTGCACTGGCGCCAGCCGGGCAGGCATATAAATATTGTGCAGAACTGAGGGACCTTTACATTTTCCAAAGATACATGAATATTGAATGTAGAAGAGACGAGGAAAGTAGAGGCCATGAAAATAAAAGAGATGTGCATGTTAGCTGTCACGAGGAGAAACAAGATTAAGAATGAAGCTATAAGGGGAAAAGTATGGGTACATGGAATACATGTAAATAGTATAGGAAGCAATACTGAGATTGTATAGGTATGTAATGAGGATGGAAAAATGAAAGATGCCAAAGAAAATGAAATATATAAGAAAAATGACCACTAGGGAGGCCAAAAAAGAGATAGGAGGAGAAGATAAATGAAAGTGTTAGTGAGAGTAGAAGAGTGGAAGAAATAAAAGGAGTAAAAATGGTAGAAGGATAGAGAAAGATGGAGGCATTTAACTAAACTGACCCGGCCAGAGGCTGGAAACAGTTAAGAATGATAAAAACTAGGGATCATATATATTATATACACACTTCTTTGAGGTATTGAACATAACTTCCTGAACCAAATGATTATAGCAGCTCACAAAAATGTATATGAGCGAGAGCAAAAGGGCATGGCAATTTTGCTAGGAAGGCTATTTTTTTTATATACCTGCCAATGTTTTTTTACATTCCACAATCGACATGGGATGGACTTCTTTAATTCCCCTCTGAAGGAAGTTGTGATACAGATTATTATCGGTAAACAAATCCGTTGACCCTGGCTGTGTTTGAACCAATGAAACCATGAAGCTTAAGATTATTGAATAAAATTCATCATAACTGATTCAGGTAGTAAATAACGAAATTTACATATTAGAAAGAAATTGTTCTTCAAAATTGCATTTAAAACAATGCCCGTAGAACTGAAATGTAAAACACATATTTAACCTTGGATTTAAAGACATTCTAAAGTTGATCAAATGTGACATATGAATGCAATTAGCTTGAGTGTTATGTTGTAGGCTATCTCCAGGCTTGAGGATGTATACTCCTCACCAGATGACGTGGATCTGTATGTAGGAGGATTGTTGGAGCATCACTCACCAGATGCCATCGTGGGACCAACGTTTCTCTCAATCATTGCAGACCAGTTTTCCAGGCTTAAAAAGGGTGATAGGTTCTTCTACAGCCACAAGGGAGAACCACACTCATTTACATCAGGTAAGACTGAATTGAGTGAAAGAATTTCACTTTCTTTACCATTGATTGTTAAGCTGATCTTGCACCTAGCTGCGGACCCATGTGAAAAAATCAAATCCGGCTAGATCTGACCGGTTTTGGCTTGTTCTTGCCAAGCTCTGGCTGGTTTTGGAAGATAATTTACATGTATTGATATTAATTTATTTAGATTTTTGCTTATTATAGACCTATCTAAGCCTACACCTTTAATATTTGAGAATTAATGGGGTTAAATTAAGGCCATACATGATTAGTGAGCGCGGGAAAAAATATTTATTCAACTATCAACTCTGTTACCTAAAATTATCACACACAACTTTCATCACTTCGTCAGGTTAAGACATATTCTCCCCACAAAATCTATCACATGAGTCCATAGGATATAGAATTAAATTAACTTAGAAATATATCCACCTCAGTGGCGTAGTTAGTTATACCTTAACACTCTAGTTTTGTGTTGAGCTAGACTGCTGAGGACGGGGATATTGAGGTTTGAATCTGTCGGGTGAACTGGGGGGTGTTCATAAATGGTTTTCCACTCTCCCTCCACACAAATGCGGGTTCACTTCCTCTAAATTCAACCTTCCAAATTCCTAAAACATTAGTGTAATAAGTACTTAAGTGTACAAACTGAACGGGTAGTAAGACGCAGTGCCAAATATAACATATAAATTTTTTTTTGTTTTTTCCTTTAGTTAGACATCACACCAAAATCTACAGGATCAGTTAGGATGGTTTGCCCTTAAAATCTACCACATGGAAATGGGTTATGGAATAAAATTAACTTGGAATAGACGCAGTGCCAAATATAACATATACATTTTTTTTTTGTTTTTTCCTTTAGTTAGACATCACACCAAAATCTACAGGATCAGTTAGGATGGTTTGCCCTCAAAATCTACCACATGGAAATGGGTTATGGAATAAAATTAACTTGGAATTTTTTTTTTTCCATTATTTAGGCATCGCACAAAATAATCAGGATCAAAATTGTAAAATGAAATCTACATACATTTATTTAAAACTAATTTAACGAGTTAATTTTCAAGGTCCTAAATAAATATAAATAAAATGCATGAATAATAAAACAAATGATCAATTTTTATTTGGGATATTTTTGTTTAGAAAGAAAATGTTCTTATTTTTCAAGGTCCTAAATAAATGTAAATAAAATGCATGAATAATAAAACAAAAATGAATAATACTATCAATTTTTAGTAGGAATATTTTTGTTTAGAATGAAAATATTCATACACTTTAATTTAATATTTACAGTTTGGCTAAAAATATAATACTGTACAAATTAGTACCAATATTTTTTAATAAACTATCAAGTTCGTAAATTTTGTGTTACATTTTTGAATTGTGTTGTTTATTTTATAATTTGTTTTAAAAATGGGTTGTGCATATGATCATGGCAATTTATTTTTAGTTGATTATAAAGAAGATAATTTGGTGGTAATTTGCGAATAGAATGATACAATATTTGAGAATGAACAACAATATGTTGACGATGAGGTTTCATGCGGCCAGCTGGAAAATTTATGAAGCAATATGCAGGTAAAGTGCTGACAAAATCATATAAGAATCAAAAAGCCAAAGCTATTATTTATGCTTTTTAGTGAGGATTACTCTATCTAGATATCATATTCTGAAAATTGAAAAATGACACCTGGACATGGGTTCAATTCCCATGTCCAGTTGTCATTTTTCAATTTTCAGAAAATCATCTTAAGTTAAAATTCTTATATACTAATCTTAGGTTTTTAATTTCATGATGCTATAAATCTTATTTATTTTATATATGCTTGTTTATAATTATGATGGGTTCTTTGACAATTAAGATTATCCATAAATAAAAATTTTGTCACTTAGGTCTAGGTGCTGTGGCGTTAGTAGCTATAGTATACCTACATAACCAAAAAGGTACTTAAAACAACCTAAATACAAGAGTGAATATAATAATACAAATAAACACACAACAAACTTGCATGATGAATATTATTAACAAGAAAGCCAACTTCTGGTCTTATTTTAGAAATTTGATTCATGCACTCACAGCTACACGTCAATATAGCGTTTGGCCATGTATGATTCCTAACCATTTTCCGAAACGCCTCTGAATCAGCATAATAATCTACATAAATCTATCAATATTTTAACAAATTATTATTTACATTTTTAAAATGACAAAAATGTTGACAAAAATTAGGTCTAAATTAGCTTTGACCAATTACCTTCCACTTTCTCACCAGTACCGTACGGTACTTAATTTAGGTTGATAACACTAATAGAGCTAGTTTAAATAATTTTTTATATGAGTGGACTTGATTAACCTCATAATTATGTTATTGGTATTAACGGTATGCCCTTTTTATTTAAGAATTTGCTAGGGTCAATGCAACAGCTTGAGATTTCAAGGTTAACATTGACTTCTATTCGAAATGCAATTGGGAACATGGCTTTGTAAAATTAGGAAAAGTGAATCATAGTTTATCACAGAACATTTAATATTTTATTTAATATGATCCGAAGAATATTTTTTATAAAACATATAATCTTTGAATGTTATTTTCATGTTTATAAAAATACTTGAAATAAAATGTAAGTTGTTTAATTTTTTAATTCCTTTATTTACACATTATTTATTTATTAACACCACGTCTTAGTACCCATAGGCCTACAGGTTCTAATTACTCTAATGGATTATGGATGAGGCTGGTTTTTACTAGAGGAAGAGTACATTAACCTATTTGAGTTAAATAGTACATTTTTTCTTTAGATTTGTAAAAAAAAATTGCATTTTCTTAGCCATTTAATTTCTGAAAATTAACAGGTGTATATTTTAGTATAGGCTGGACTTCTGATAACGGGGAGATCGAGGTTCGAATATCTGTATGGTCTACTGAGGGAGATTTTCCTATCATGGTTTTCGACTTACCCTCCATGTGAATACAGGAACACTTCATCCAAATTAACCATACTCATCGCTAACCCATTAGAGTAATTAGTATACATGCGTACTACCCAAACCGGTATTTGAATGCATTCTGCTATTAAATAAAAAACTTACCTTTATTGAAAGAAATTTATAGAGAAAATTAGATTTTTTCAAATATAACTTCTAGCTAAGAATATTCCAGATCTGACATTTTTCCACATGGGATAGATAATGCTAGAGCTTTACGAGTGGAGTATTTAGCTCTTTCCGTACTCATGTGTCAAACTACAAAGTCAACATACGCCTTCCTTCTCTGAACAAAACTGTAATAGGTCACCTTAGCTTAGTTATTATACAGAGCTTAATATACACATGGGATAGATAATGCTAGAGCTTTACGAGTGGAGTATTTAGCTCTTTCCGTACTCACGTGTCAAACTACAAAGTCAACATACGCCTTCCTTCTCTGAACAAAACTGTAATAGGTCACCTTGGCTTAGTTATTATACAGAGCTTAATATCTTATAATGAAATACTTATTCAAGCAGACAGCCCAATACTCAAACAATTTTGAAAAAATGAGATTTGAGCCAGCCCTATTCAAATCCAATTTCATAGCGATATGTATGGAATGTGTCCATTTTCTAATATCTAAATAATTATATTTAATTTAAATGCATGGTGCTATTAAAGTTTTAAAATACAGACTGTATCACATTACTCAGAATTGAGTAATATAGACTTTTCATACTGTTTTAGAAATCAATGAACAAAAGACTGGCGTTCTTTGGGAGCATGTAAAAAATTAAACAAAATTGCCAGGACCTACTAGCTCCCTGACGACTAACCCGTGAAAGATAATTGAATCAGTCTGTTAATTATGATTATGTCATCAGGGAACTTTAGTTTACCTGGTGAGTGTTGTCTGATACTACAGGAAAAGAACCTTAAACCTGCTTTTATACATTTTAGCTAGTTCTCTATACACCTCATTTTTAAATATGCTTGTTAAAATAAACATTTACGATTGGATGAGTTTTCTTTTGTTTGATCAATACAAATAATATTAGAGGTTTGAAAATATAATCCTAGATCCCTCTCACCCTCAGTTCACCAAGACTCGTCTATGGCAAGGCACCCTCTTATTCCGGAGGGCATTTGATGTTTGATATTGTGCACACCTAGATGAACTGTGCTACACTAGTCTGTGCCCAGTACATTCAATTGTTTTCATGTTGGCCACTCACACTTCAAACTTTTGTTCCAAACACAAACAGAATGTGGCAGCCATGAGCATATAATGAGAATAAGGTCTGTCTTTACTATTAGCTAAAACCAAAGAAGTAATGTAATTGTTCTTCAAAAGCAGTACCCAATTGGCACATAGAAGAAAATTTGTTTCGATTATTAATTTAATACTAAATATTATGTGACATTTTAGTACCCACTTAAGCTTATATAAATATAAACTAATGGGTTGTTTAAGGCCTCTGGATTTTACTGTGTATAATTGTTTTAATTTTAAAACCTAGTTGAAGTGTACACTTTACTATCATACTCCCTTCACTTCGGCAACATCCATATACAGTCTAACAAGCTTGTTTATTCTTGAAAATTTAAATGTTTCTCTTTTTCACACATTCATCTAGAACATTTAGCCACGCCTTACGTGGCCTACCCTTTCCTTTTGATCCACACACAATCTACCTTAATATATTTGCTTCCTTAACTCGATACACACACATTTATTAGATATCTTATTCCTACCGCATTCACCTTGCTTTTGGGTCGCACATGACAAATCCATGCTTCACTTACGTGAAACCATGTTGCTGTTAAAATTATTTTATGCATTGGCAAATTGTATATGTTTTCCAGAACAACTCCATGAGCTGAAGAAGGCAACAATGGCTCGCATCATTTGTGACAACAGTGATAAGATACAGCTGAAAGTACAGTCACCAAACGCGTTCCTTACGAGTGACCAATCAGGGTGAGTATATTAGTTCAATAACACCTTATTTTTAAACATGTCTGAAAGTTTAATAGGGACATTTAAAATAACACATAACTGGTGTGAATTATCATCTTTCACAAATAGCACTTTATGTAAAATAGAAACTATCATAATTATATGAGCGCAGATTGTAAAATATAATTTTTGTGGCATTATTGAGGGTTTTTAAGAAAAGATAATACTAATCATGAAACCAAAAACTTAATATTTTCTTGTATTTCTTTGGTGCTGCATGTTGTTGGTATTTGTAGCTTATTTTGATCGAATTTACTCATCCAAACTGAAAGACACATTTAATTTATAATTATAGTTCTTACTAATAGCTTCTAGAGCTGTTATGTGCAATACTGGTCGCACATACAACACTAATAGAGCACACTTAATCAAATTATGTCCATGCACCGTATCCCTCTTTGTTACAAATAGGCTATTTCATCATACAATAACTCGAAATAATTCCTCCAAAACTCTCTTATTTTGTTTTCATCCAAAATCATCTTACCACGGTCATTATGAATGCCATGTGTCTTTCCTTGCATGCCTTGCTTTATTTTCTTCTCTTTCTCCCCTTCCAGAACAGCCTATTTCCTTCAAAATAACTCTGCATTCCTTCTCCTTTTAATCACATTTGCTCTTAAATCTTCCGTTACTACTTTTGTTGCATTCATCTTTTTATATTTGTATATGTCCCACAACTTCCAGCTTTCTGTTTCACTTTTAACAACAATAATTATTCATTTGTATGCTTCTTTTCCTCACTCAAAATTTCTTTAACCCCTTCATTCCACCATGCATCTCTTTAAGTTTCCCACCCCCGCAGACCCACACACATCTTTCATGCACCTAATTAAAGCCTCTTTTATTCTGTTTCAAACCCTTTCTATATCATAAGCATTCATTTAAACACTCCATTCATGCTCTTGTAAAGTTAATTTTTTCGCCTAGCAATCTTTCTGCAATATTCACTCTTGCTTGCTTAATACTCTTTCAATGATTCCTCAAAAAATCCCTTCTTAATTCAACCACCGAGTGCGGTAGGAAGTACATTGTTCCACAAACAAAAGATTAGTAAAGAATAGGGCTCTGTGTGGAACAAATCTCTCATCATACACAACAAAATCAATAATTGTTATCGAATCGCCCCTAGTGAAAATATTTGTGATTATACCACTTGTTCGACAAAAACCCTTTTTTAAACACTCGCCCATTCATTCTTATTCTCATATACCCTTTCATCACCATATCTTCATAGCACTCTCTCTGAATCCTCTCTTTGAGTACCAACCCATCTATTCATATCTCCAAGTAAGATAATTCTTATACACTATTCACATTCCTCTAAGACTTAATTTAGCTCATTCAAAAATTCCATCCTCATATTCCTGTCTTTACCCTCCACCGGAACATAAACAGCAACCAACAGTACTCATACCTACTAACAATCAGCTTAGCTGTTGGGCTTAGGATTAAACCTAATCCCTGACTTCCCCTTATCCATTCATCCACACCTAACCTCATTGCCAGGATACCATCACTTGTCATCAAAACATATTTCCCTTTCCGATTGGTTTTACATAGATATAGAATATCAATTTTTCTCTCTATAATTTCCTCTAACAGTTCATTCACTTTAGCACACATTCCTCTAAGATTCCATGTTCTCGCCGGATTGTCAAGGTATTTTATTAAATCAGTATTTTCAGAGTTATTGGCAAATACACATGTTTTAAATAAATTTGTGATAACTAGGGAGTTGAAATTGCACAGGGAAAATATATTTCTGTAATACTGTATAGAATTATTTCACCTTTGCTCTTTGAACCCATTTAATGGTCTTTGTTTCCCCATTAGATTTCTATAACAATGTATATGATCTCGTTTCACTTATCTTAGGATGTATATATTTAATTCAGAGGAAGGAGATAGAAATGATGTGTGGTGCACTGTACTATTTATTTTCTTGGTGGTGCAGATACAGAATAAAGTAATACTATATATAAAAGAATAAATCTATTTGCTTAAAATAAGTTTTTTCACATAGTTGAATATGCTGGTCTCACATGTCAAAATTTAAAAATACAGTCAACTCTAGATTCTACGACCCCGGGAATAACGTCCCTCTCGAAGTAACGAGCCTTTTTAGGGGAACCGTGAAAAATGTGGAAAAAAGGTCGAACATTCTAAGGAAATTTGCCATAAAATATGTTTGTTGCACTTATTCAGGTCGCTGGGTTGCGATTATTTTTGTCAGCGCTGTATTACTAGTAGCTGGGGTAGGTCAGGTATAAGAAGAGACACCACCCTATCAATGCCAGCCAATAGCACTTGACTCGGTCCACCCCCTCCCAAAAGCAAGACAATGTTTCCCAGCGCGCGACTGCCGCTACATCACGCGCCAGGCTTGTTTTTGCCATTGTTATTAAGATTCTCGATTTGGTTACATTTTTTGTTTGGTTTTGTGAACTATTTTTGACGAGCCACGCTATTTTTTTTATTTGATATGAACTTATAATTTCGACTAAATGAGGGGAAATAGGACCTTCTTGACGCTCATGAAGAAGTAGATCATCCAGGAAGTGTATGAGAAGAAGATTACAAAGACTGAGATTGCGCGGTGGCATGGCATCCCGAAGTCTACACTTTTCACGATTATCAAAATGAGAGAAGAAATTATGAATGCAGTGCAGAAGGAAGGCCACAATGTAAAGGCAAACAAATTTAAGGGTGCGATGAACGTGAATCTGGAGCAAGATATGCTGGAGTGGTTCAGCCAGCATAGAGGGCAAACGGGCCGATGATGCAGAGGAAGGCTGATGAATTTTCCCTGAGGTTGGGTATAGAAAACTAAGTGTTCAAGTGGGTGACCAGAGCGTTTCAAAGTGCATCACAGCACATCCAGCCACATGGTCATCGGTGAAAGTGCATCGGTCGACCCAACAACGAAGAGGGAGTGGATGCCCTTGCTCTGAAACATCCTTAGGCGCTATCAGTCTCTAGATGTATACAACGCTGATGAGCTGGAGATGTTCTACAACCTCATGCCAAATCACACTCTTGTTGTAAAAGAGGATAAGTGCAAGGGTGCGAAGAGGAGCAAGGAGCGCCTCACTGTCCTTCTGTGCTGCAACATGGACGGCAGCGGTAATATGAAGCCCCTTATGATCGGGAAATTCAAGGGTAACATACTGTCTTGTGACTATGATTTTAATAAGAAGGCATGGATGACCTCGGGGGTGTTCACGAGGTGGCTTCAAGGCTTCGATTCAAAGATGGATGCCGCAAATAGTAAAGTCATGCTCTTCGTCGACAATTGGCCCGCACATCCTGCTTTCGACAAATTCAGGAACCTTGAGCTGGTGTTTATGCCAAAGAACACCACCAGCACGCTTCAGTCCTTGGACCAGGGAATAATCCAGCAAGGGAAGATGAAGTTCCACGAGATGCTTGTGCGGAGTATGGTGTGGAATCACGACATGGGCAAGGAGGTCAAAAAGTGGAACTTGTTCAGGACTATGGAGAGAATCGTCGCCAGTTGGAGGGCCGTGAGACCAGCGGTGATAGACAACTGCTTTCGACACGCCCACTTTGTCCTACCAGTCATCAACGAAGAGACTTCAGTCTATGTGCTTCCCCCTGCTGCCAGCGTCAAAGACCCAGACGTTCCACCACCAGTGGCCGCCAATTTTCAGCCAGGCCCCTACATGGAACTGCAGCCTGGCTCATCAACAGCACCTTCATCTGCCCCCCCTGACTTTCACTTGGCCGTGCGACGAGGAAACATGGCAGAAATTAGCCCCAGACTGCACGTATGAGGAGTACATAGCAGCAGACAATGACATCACAATTTGGGGAACCCCCGACAACGCCGATATAATCAGGGAGCAGCAGGAGTCCAGCGATGAAAAGGGGGAGGAAGAAATGGACGAAGAGCCTGAAGACATCCCCACAACGAAAGATGTTCTGAAAGCCGGGGACGGCTACTCAAGAGCATTAAAGTGCCAGGGCACTAGCAAAGAGCTGTGGTTCCAGTTCTATAATGTGAAAGACTTCGTCGAGCAAACTGGCGCTAAGAAGAAGCAGGCCTCCATAATGGGCTTCTTTAAGAAATAGGTAGTTTTTTTCATGTGTTGTCTAAAAAAATACAAATTTTACTATGAGAGTCGGGGGTAAAAAAAAATCTGTTAAAATTCCAATAACGACCCCTTCAAAATAACGACCCTTTTTCAGGGAACCGTGAAAGGTCGTAGAATCGAGAGTTGACTGTGTACATTATAGCCAATCAGGATATTGTTTAAAGTCTTAAATTAAAATAGCTAGAATTTAGCTACTAAAAAACTTATCGTTTTCACACAAAAAATGTCTAAAAACAGACAAATCATCGCCAGGGTTTATATAACTGCAAACAAATTACGTGGCCTCATATTAGAGGCTAAAGATTTTCCGGTTAATGAAATAATTTGTGAAAACGAAGGAAAATTAAATAAACTATTCTCTATAGATATAAACAAATTACGTGGCCTCATAGCACAGGCCACAAAATATACACGTCACGAAAATGTTACTGTCTAACATGGACACTGAATGTGCTTGAATTATAGCTGGCGCATCGATCGGTCATGTGGAGAACTAATGTGATGGATCTAAAAGTTTTGGTGTTAATTGCTCTCCCACTAGCTACTTAACTAGGACTGGGACCAATTTTAAAAAAAATTGTTTTGCTTTTAAAATAATTTAACCTCAAAAAAAGCTTTATTGTGGTTTTGATACTGTGCTATGATCCAAATAAAATTAAAAAATGCAAATTTTAAATAAATTATTAGTCTAATTGATATCGTTTAATGATATTGGTCAGTGGTCGCGAGAATCATAAGTAAATTATTAAACAAAAGAGGAAGGGAAGGCAATGTATCCATGCCCCCCCCCCTCCCCTCTGTTCCTGTAACCATTAATATAGTTGGTATTTATACAATGTTTATTTTCAGAAACGACCCCTTGAGCTGCAACCACCCAAGCATCAGAAGAATGAAGCTTAAGTTTTGGAAAGAATAAGAATAATATATCAATTTTTTGGTCTAATCTTGGGCTCAATTTAAAAATTTATACACTTTTATATTATAATATTTTGTAATGTTAATGCGTTAAATAAATATTTCACATCAAAGCATTTTGTTTATTTACCATAGGGGAATAATATGTTTATGTTAATTAGTCCTGATTGTTTTAATATATATTAGTGTATGGATGAGATGTCAGAATTCACAGAACCAGTGAAGTAAAAAGTAAACATTTTCTTTGTGACGGGAAAAATAAAAACTACCATAACCGATTACTTGGGGATAGCGAATCGTCCCAGCTCTCTGAAAGTGTCAAAGTAAATTTTTTTTTTTAAATTGATCAATGAAAAAATGTGAATTTAAAATCTCAATAGATTTAGATTTGGAGGTGTACCCTTTTAATGCTTTTAATGAGTTATGTGCTTTTTATTCATAGTAGTTGTCAAATTTAACGTAAGATTCCTTGTCCAAGAATATAGTATTTGCTTGAGATATTTTGTTTAAGGTTTTGAAGTTTATTAACAACTGACTGACCCACTTTGGTGGCCGCATGGTCTAAAGCGCTACACTCGCAATAAACTAGACTGCCAAAGATGGGGAGATTGGGCTTTAATGAGGGTGGTTTTCCATTCTACCTCCACTCAAATGCTGTGCCTTGTACGGCCATGCTGTGTGCAAGGAGCCTTATGGTTCATTAACTTAGTGGCTTTTTGCCTTTATCAATACTATGCTCTGAGACTAGTGGTTCAGGAGAATGTATTTCAATAACCTCAGCCAGTTCAGATCCATGATACACATTCAAAATTTGCCTGAATTGGGCATTTTATCTACTTAAAACATCGCTCGTGTCTCCCTTCATATTACCATTCTAATCTCTACCGAATTGGCCATAGTCTTAAAAGGCTGTGGTTTTTCTGAAAAAAAAAAACCCATAAAATATGCATACCATTATGCATCTAGCCCTTTCCTGGCCCAAGCGCTTGAAAGCGCTCGCCGTTAATTTGTCGTTCCCGTCCTAAAACCTTAAAAGCGCTGACCGTATTTCAACACTTTATAAGCCATCTGTTGGACTATTTGCTAATTATTTTATATTTAGTTGTTATTTTTGCTTTAGAATGGCCTCCTTACAAGATATGATTGTTTTGGTAGCTCAATAAAGACTTATCTGGCAGTGAATCTGATAGATCTGATGATAACAATATTGCTATTGAGTGTAATAATGATAATGAAGATCCTGAATTATTTGATATAAGTGATGGTGATCTGGAAAACAATTTAAACGAGGGTAGTGATTGTGCTGCTGCTGTAAAGCGTTTTCAACTACCTTTGTTGACATTTACTGACAGACTACAATTTGATGTTCCAAATGAATATGTGGGAAATACTGTTCCTGTGCATGACTTGCCTGTAGGTTCCAATGAACTCTGTTATATTAAACTAGTGTAAGTTAATAACATATTTCAACACTTTGCCGAAAATACAAATAAAATATTCCAAGTTTAGGCAACAAAAAATAGGTAAAGTAGATCAAGAGTGGTATGAAACTACTGAGGAAGAAATGATGGCCTACAGAGGAGTATTGGTTTTTATGGGTGTCTTTGATTTGCCAGAAACATCTGATTACTGGCACAGCTCAGACATTGAATGCCTTGTAATTCACAATTGCATGACTTGCCCCTCTGCAGAATTGATTGTTTTCTGGAATACCACCAGGAAAGGAGAGATGGACTTGAAAACTAATTGTAAATATTAATTAAATAAGTTGTTTCTAAACATTTCAACGTAATATGTTAATTACCCCTCGAGTTATTGCTTATAGCATAGAATCATGTACAAATTTTCTTGTTATTAATAATAAAGAGGATAGTGGTGGGGAATTGAGTGATTATAATAGGGCTAGGAAAGGGATAAAACTAAATAAATATGCAAGAAAAACATCAAATTATGAACAAACAAAAAGTTAAGGGTCACAATTAAAGGGGTATTGTAAAATTATAATTTACAACTACCTACCAACTATGGTTTTGATTACAATAAAAAACTAGTTATTTCTCAAGAGGTGAATCACTTCGTTATTGGTAAAATATTCTTGCATGTTTAAAATCTCATATCTATATAACATGTTGGGATGGGACACTATTTTAAGCTGGATATCTATAAATAGTATACTCTGTCACTTCCTGTGTGTTTCCCCTGAAGAATTTGGCCGATTCTTTCCAAAACACTGAGGCCTGTATTACTTTTCAATATGTTTATAAATCAATCTGCCATAGCTCTCACTGATATACCTGGTGCAGTAACTAGTTGATTATTTGTGAAGCAGCTTCATAGATTCTGATAGTTCTAAGCCTCACGTTTCAAACTTTTTGAAAGTGTCAGGAAGATTTTCAAAGTGTGCCTTGATTAATACAAGGACACTTTGCAACTCATTCTCATAAGTGCCGATTGAATGCTAGCTGCATATTCAGGATACAGCAAACTCAAAACATAGAGCCACCCAGTCACAATTCTCTCTTTTCCTCCCGTCTTCATTACCGCTATTTAGTTCCATCACCAAGAATAGAGGTAAAAGTTGGTAAGCTTGCTCAATGAACATCTTTGGTCATTGTGCTACCTACTTTATATGGTCAATTATAAAAAGCCTACCAAAAGTGAACTAAAATAACTTATTCTTACCCGCCCCGGTAGCGTAGTTGGCTAACGTGCTAGTTTCGTGTTGAGCCAGGCTTCCGAGAACTGGGAGACCGAGGTTCGAATCGCAGTCTGGTGAACTGGGGGTGTCTTTTTCTAAATGGCTTTCCACTCTCCCTTCACGCAAATGCGGGCTCACTTCCTCTAAAACTCAACCTTTACCATTCCTAATCCATTAGCATAATTAGTACTTAAGCGTATAACCAAAACTGGTAGTAAGACACGGTGCTAGATATAATAATAAATAACTTCTTCTAAAGGTTCTACCTTTTCCTTGATTGAGGAAATGTGTGTTTAAATAGTTAAACAAATTTATTTATGCATTTATATGCATATTCATAATAATATACATTTATACATGAAATATGGATTAATTTTATCATAAAAATGGGTGGGTTTGTTAGATGTTGTATGAAATATCTTTAAAGATGGCATATCACTATCAAAAAAAGAAAAACATGCATACATGTAAAACCTGCAGCCTAAAGGGATAACTTTTCCTATATTCGTTAATACCTAAATAAAGCACTTTTTTTTTTGTTATTTCATTCTAACTAGCTAAGCACTAAATGACAATGTATGAGTTTGTTTATGACACACAAATTGAACTTAAACTTTAGACATAAACTTATACTGTAGAACTAATTGGTGGAAGTTGCTGAAGTAAATGTTGGAGTCTCTGGGAGGATTATGCCCTACTTACCAACATTAGGTTGTTAAATTAAACAATGAAAGGAGGATAGAAGGGCAAGAGAACTATACACTTACGAGAAAACTGTAGGCCTCAAATTAAAATAGGCGAAAAATAGACAAAAAACAAGATTAAGAAGGAAAATATAAGGAAATGGTAAATATGTGTGCCTTGCCCTTCCATCTCGATTTCAATATATAATTTAATATAGCAGTTTGGCGCCATTTTTCCTTTGTCAACCTTAAGTTGTTTTTTTCTGGAACTATGGATTTTGCATTATGGGGTGTAATATAATTACTGTGGAACCTTCATCAAACGTCCCAATTTCTTTATATAAATTGCAGCTAGCAGATGGAAAAAGGGTTTTACAGTATATAGCACCGCTTATTTTACAATCACAGCAAACTAAATCTACCTAAATAACGATCCCAAACCCTATAAACATAATCTTATATTTATAATGGACAGCTCATAATGTGTATTTGGGAACTGAGATTCCTTGTGTGGCCACTCTCGTTTGATTCAGTTATGAAGTGGCATTCATAATGTCAGAATATGATACAAGAAATCTTTCTTTTAGTTCTTTAGTTCTAATAACGGTTCAAATTTTCCAAATTCATCACAGTCCCCACTTCTTTGTTGTGGTCAGTCAATACTTTTTTGCTCTCAACGAGCAGAATATTTGTGGCTTGGAATATCAAGTGCAATGTCAAACATTTTGCTGTTGAAGATTTCCTCACATTCTTATGGAGATGCTCTAATAAGTGTGGTGATAATATAGAAAATTAGTCATTAAAAACATCTGTTATAAGTATAATATAAAATGGACGTTCAGGTCAGTAAAAAAAATAAACCCAACACTTTACAATAAACACTCAAAATATTGACTTTCAGTTTTATAGCTTTATACTAGCCAAAATGGATTTAAAATGTATTCTGTTCTAGGGTTCAATATTCATGGATTGAAGTTGTAAACAGTTACACTTCATGGATTCAAAACAATTTTGCATCTTAGAGCATTTTAAATCTAGCATTCTCTTTTAGCTTAAGGTTGGAGTTAACAATGATTTATTTGAATCTTTCACTTAAACATAATTTTCTTTTACAACTAATTGGATTTTATCTTATATAATATTGTGATATACCCATTTTTTCTTAAAAGACAGCCTTCTAAAGGCAATGTTATTAGATGATGAATAGTATTAGATCAATATAGAATTTACTCAAAGCATTTCACAATAATTATTAGCTTTTTACACAAATTTAGTTGAATACATTCCTAATTTGGTTGGTTAAAAAAAAGTATAGTTTTTCCTCAGAAAGAGTATTTGTTAATAATTTTTTTTAAACATTTACTTTCTCTGAATTGTATATATTTAGTAAAGTTCTGAGCAATATTCCTGTGCTTGTATTCTTACTAGTGTAATTTTATACACAAATATTTGCTAGAGCCTCGTTGTTTATAATGTCTGCTGTAGCTCTGTTTGAAAGTAGTGTTCTATGGTCACCATCCACCAGGTGGATGTTCACTGTTCCTTGGAAATACTGGAAAATAAATTAATAATTAAGGAAAATTATTTTAAATATTTCATCTACTTTTAATTTTAAAATATAACACATAACCTAATAATATAATATATTTAGCAAGCATTTCAAGAATAAAAACCAAATATAGCATATTTTTGTAACATATATTATATATATGTTACAAATTATTTTATATATGTTAGGGTGGTCCTAAGATATACAATATATTATATATACTAAACAAAATTTAATTAGTTTCATCCCTCAATATTTTTCCTTTTCGGATAAAAGAAAGAGTGCCAAATTTCAATAAAATAACAATCCTTGTAGACATGTCCTGGAAATGTTTTTCGATTTTTTTTACATTTCGTTCTAAAAATTTAATTTTCAAATAAAAGAACATCAATTTCATAAACATTTCTTTTGTAACAGTTTATTTATTACAATCTACAGTTTAAAAAAAAGATATAATTGTAATGAATAGTGAAAAATCATAATGTCTAGTAATAAAATCAGATTTTTTTTTCACACTTCTTTTGATAAAGTGTCTTTCCTATAATTCTTAACTGATTTGTTTATAATTTGTTGTAATCTTGCATTAATTTCATTCCTCTTTCTGCCGTGTTGTTAGCAACTTTTAAATTATGAACCACCTCCAGACCTTGTTTATAGTCAAAACGAGTTTAACAAATTAAGGATTTATATTTTAAAAATGTACTTGAAATTCGGCATTGATTGAAGAATTTTGTGTATCCGTTAATACACAATCTTACAAAGACGTTTGGATTTTTCTGGTGAATAATGAGAAGCTTATTCACTTTGTATATACTTTACACATGGTGTCTACTCAACTTGACCAATGAAATTCCCGACTTTTTCCCTGATTTCCCCTGATCATTTCCTAAAATTCCCG
>CABFWB010001274.1:0-11405 GCA_902151455.1 Timema bartmani
TTGCAACGAAGAGTTGGCTGACTTGATAGTAACCTACAGGTTTTAACGCGTCTGCGCGCACTTGCAACGAAGAGTTGGCCAACTTCACTCTTCTCTCTCATTGAAGATAATTTGTATTTCAGTGAATAGTTTGCTTTCATTTGAATTTATGGAAAAGGACATCGAATGCTCCCAGCTATGAATCAGAAAACCGTTCTTAGAACAATTTAAATTGTAATACAAGCTAAGAATTTCTACTTTGACAATAAATATTAATGTTAAACAATTTGTATCTCATGAATAAATTACATTATATCAAGTGTGGGCAAATGTTTTCTTGTCTCAAAGTAATTGATAGTTTCTCTTCTGGGAGATGCAATTTCTCCATTTGGTATTCTGATGGGTAATTGAATGTCCTAAGAGGAACAAATTTAATCAAAACTGCTTATATAACTTCTATAGTAGTTGAAAAATGTATTGGGACAAATCCGTGAATCTGTATACAACTTGTAGAATTGACCTTTAAGTACTCATTGACTTGATGGATGTATCCAATACTGCTTTCTTCCATTTCAATTTTGTTTGGCGGACTACAAGACAAAATCCATGTCAGGACTGGTGGAAAAGGGTTAATTGAATGTGCGCGGGCATCTCAATCGACCAACTATTCAGTTGGCTGGTGCACGCGGAGCTATCAGTTGGCCGATAGGGAAAGGGGTTATTCCCTCCACTCCCAATCCTTCAATCCTTTAACCCCTCCCCCTTTCCTCGCTTTCATTACCCGAAATGTCAACTAATAATACACTTAATTATAATAAAAATGCAACTTTTCATTAGATTAAATGAAAAATAAAGGCGTCCTAAGTCCTAAGCTATGTAATTTACCGAGCGTAGTAAGGTTCAGTTTCAACTTGACTATTTCACATTTCGTCTATCTGTCCGGATCTTTGTTCCAGGATAACTGTCGAATGCGTGGATGTGTTTTAACGAAATTCGTCAGAAATACTATTTGATCATAGGCCCGACGTTTTACGTAAATCTTTTTAAAATATGGTTATCCGTTTTAAAATGGTGACTGCTCAAAAGGTTTATCGTTTTAAAAGTTCATTTTAAGTGATTAGAATGTATATTCTAAACAATCGATAGAGTACTTGGGGTGTTTTTTTTTTAAATGTTGACATATATTATGAGAATGACGTCTTAAGCCGAATGAAAAACAATTATTCTCCATGAATTTAATGTACTGTTAGTTTTTCATTTTAGCACCGCAGCACCTGTTGAGGTTATACGCATATGTTCTAATTACGCTAATGAGCTAGGGATGAGGAAGGTTGAATTTAGAGAAAGTGTATCCATATTTGCGTGGAGGGAGCGTGTAAAGCCATTTTGGAAACCCCCTCTCAGTATACTTGACCGGAATTCGAACCCCGATCTTCCTGTCATTTGTAGACTAGTCTAACACGAGAGTGACACCTTAGACCACACGGCCACCGAATCAGGTATAATGTACTATTGAATATAGTATTAATAAATTGTTTTATATTTAAATTGACAACCAAGGAAAAATATCAACTTCAACTCCAAGACGAAATATTATGAGATGTTTCAACATGAAATCCAAATAGAAATCTTAAGACTGTATTATCGATAAGAACATGGATGAATTGAGGTCTACTGTTCACAGAATTTCTTATATAAAATGTATAAGCCCACTTTCTATAATAGAAATTGAGTGGAAATAGCTGAACAAATGTTGACAAAAGACCTCACTTTAAAGGTTAGTGGTCCAGAATTTCGGTAAAAATAATAGTTTCCAACGAAAATCTGATTTTCCCAGAGAGAGTTCAGCTTTTCATGTTTTATTTACATCACTAATAAATCCCTGATTTGTGCATTAGTAAGTTATATGAAAATAAAATCTTTCTTCTTGGTTAAAAATAATAACTCATTCTGTAAATAAAATATTTTTCTCTTTGGTTAAAAAGGATAGTGCTTAAGTTGTACGGTGCGACAAATATAAAAATTATGGCAAAAATGTATATATAAAAACCAATAATAGTAAGTTAGAAATACATCATTTTGTTTGCATTGATACTTTACCTTCTTCTTTATGTTTGAATATTTACCTCTGATCACAAAATAGCTGTTATAATAGCGGGTCCTAACACACCTTTCTTTGATTGCAGGGTTTAATTTCCTAGACTGGGGAAATATTTATTGTTATTGGACTGTTATAGGTAGTCAATGTCGTGAAAATATTCTCTTACGTATCGTTTTGCGCATGAATTATTAATTAAAAACGATACAATTATGTTTGAATATGTTTTGGTATGAATTACAAAAATCGATAAGACGATCTTGAAATGTTTTTAGATAACTATTTTAATTGTTTAAGTATAGGTTTTGGTGTTAATTTTTTCAAATAATATTTCAATACAAACAGGTTATATTATGTTTCAATGTTACCATTTGACTTTGAGTGGATAGTATTTTTATAACAAAATAATATTTTGTACAGTACAACTCTATTCTTATACACACACACACTTCTTACCCGCACTTTCTCACACGCTCTTTTCTCTAACATACTTTCTCTCACACACTTTCTTTCTCACACGCTCTTTTCTCTAACATACTTTCTCTTACACACACTCTCTATAACCCACTTTCTCTCACACATACTCTTTCTCACACATTCTTTTTCTCACGCATTCTATTTCTCCTACACTTTTTCTCCCACACACCTTCTCTCACACACATTTTTCTCACACTCTCACACACTTACTCTCATGAACTCTCTCACAAACACTCTCTATCTCACACACAATTTCACACACTTTCTTTCACTTACACTTTCTTTAGCACATACTCTCTTACACTCACATTCATTTTCATCCACACGCTCTTTCACGCACACTTTGTTTCATACCAATTCTCTTTCACATACACGCTTACACTCCCTTACTATTACTAACAATCTCAATCTCTCACTCACTCACACACTTATACAATCACACACACATACACTCACACACTCTCTCCCACATGTTCTCAATCACTCTCTCTCTCTTTCTATATCTCTTATGTACAATTTGCTAAGCCTATTTCCGGTGGTTAAAATTATGAGAAAATGGCTTGACCGATTTTGACAAATGAACACACATTTTAAAGGTTAGGGGCTTAGAATGCCGGAAAAATAGTAGCCAAAACTAAAACCCAGTTTTCCAAGCGAGTTTTATAAATAGTCTATGTTCCTTCTGTTTGACAGTGGCTCAGCTGTACAGTCAATCTTTGTTTACATCACCATGGAAACCGTGATTTGTGTATAGTTGTATATCAGTAAATACAATAGCTATCTTTGGTTGAAAATAATAACAGCTCAACTCTGAGTTGGGTGGTTTGGTGAAACAAATAGATACCATGGCGTGAAGGGGGTAAATATAAGTTTTGATTTGAATTAAACACAGAAACCTAAATATATTTGTGTAGTTGTTAGCCTTTGACGAATAAACTTTTAACTAGAAAGTCGATTGAGGGCTTACAATTTAGATCTTTTCCCAATCATAAGTTTAGAATACATTTTAGTGCAATAATCTGCAGCTGTCGCTGCTAAGCTTCTCTGGTGTATTATATTTGTGGTCGTTTGCTGCCTCCGACGAAGCCGACTATCTTCCTTTGTTTTTTTTAACACCGCGTCTTACTACCCGTTAGGGTTATACGCCTATGTACTAATTACACTCACGTGTTAGGGATTAGGAAGGTTTAATTTAAAATAAGTGCATCCGAAATTGGCGTGGAGGGAGAGTGAAAAACAATCTAGGAAAAATCACCCTCAATGCACCCGACCACGATCGAACTCCGATCTCCTTGTCTAGTCTATTGTGTAAGTGACGACTTAAACCATGGGGCCAATGAAGCAGGACTATCTTCTTAACCTTCGAGACTGTATGGACTTATTCACTCAATAACCGGAAGCCAATGAATTCATACAACATTGATAAAGCTATGAACGAGTGATCTGGTCTGTCCCACCCTCCCCCCGGACCCCATACTCCTCACAACTGAATTTTAGAACCATACGTCTAAGGATCCCGGGCTCGATTTCGAGCATGGACAAAAAATGTACAATTTTCTAAATTGGGTTTTCCCCTTTTACAGGTAATGAATTAACGACCGGATAGACTGAGTGTTGTGTCCTATAGTTAAATAAGTTTGTAAGTCGTGTGTGGATATAATCAGCTGGCTCAGAAAGTGTATGCTAAATACCCCAAAAGATAATAATATATTTTCCTACATTGATAATTGCATGGTTTATTGCTTTACCCATTCCCCCACCTCTAGAAATAGAACCTTATTTTCGAGGTTTGAAATGAAAAAGGAACAAACTTACATTTTAAACTGGTAAAGTCTCATTATAGGTTGGATATTTTATCCCCTCATTGTTGTAATTATTATGTTGTTGTTTCAGACACACGGTGATGAAATAGTTGAGAATTCATCATGACCATTGAACTCCAGTGACACCAAGCTCACTAAAACACAACCATTCATATTGGAAACCTTTCCGGTCAAACTATGAAGGGAAGTGACAGAAGAAAAAGTGAACATCATCTTGGAATAAGAGCGACCCAAGCGACCTCATAACGATGTCTGGAACAAAGCCTCCATTTTGCCTTGTATTTTTTGCCACGGGAATTGGCTAGGTGTGTCCCGCTGTCCGGTGTGGTCCATACGTTCGGACCGCCGCCAACATTTCAAAAATAAAATATATCACCATCCATTTACCACAATATTTAAAGTTAAGTCATATCTGTCAATATTATAGTGTAGTTATGGTAAAATAGAATTTCCTCATTGATTAAAACTGCATTTTTATGTTCGCCTTCAAAACTTTTTTTAATTTAAAATCATAATATTAAAAAGACACTTTAATTTATTCGAGGAGAATGTATTTAAGTCAATTTAAATCTGTGATTCGGTACTTTGAAGGGTAATTAGATTACATGGTTAAAAATTAGTGGGACAGTATTAATACTGATTAAAGTGAGTTTATGTACAGATAGAAAAAAGATATTATTTATATTTGAAATATAGAGTTTTAAGATTAATTTTAAAAGTTAGCGTTACGTTAAGAAGTCAACTTAAACATATCTTAACCTTTATATCGAAGTCCACGTGTGAAAACACCAGAATGACCTCCACCACGTGTGTCCGCAAGTCCTTAGTCTCGCTGAACAGCTGGGGAATCCCCAATAACGGTGGCGTTAAGGAACGAAGCAACAGCAACGCCAGCTGCAAGACGGCGTCGGCGATTTACGTCGCCACCTCCGGCATGGTAGACTTCTGGAACCGGGTGTCGCAACAAATGTCGTACATCGACAGTGGCAGCACCAGGAGTTCCTCCCTCATGGACGCCGCTAGCAACCGGGGGTCCCTTGTTGTCCCGGCCGCTGATGGCACCAACGCTCGCCGCGACTCTCTCCACGTCGGTCAGGACCTGTCCACGACGGACCTAAGTTCCAGGAGCTCGCCCATGCACCCCGCCATCCAGAACCACTCCCTTGGTGGTTCCAAGCCGAAGAAGAATGACGCCAAGTCTTTAGACTCTTGTGCCTCGGGTGAAAGCTCGTGCAACATCGCGGGTCACGCGTTCCTGGAAGAGGAGTCTCCGCCGGTCTCGCCGAAACAAAATCGCGCCAAGAGCGCCCCGTGCGACCAGCAGAGACGCCAGGACACCGTCAGTGACGGTGGGCAGGACCCTTCCAGCTTACCTTGGTACAGGCTAGGGTTCGCGGCCCGAAAGCCCGACCACCGGAAGGCCGGTTACTCCAGACAGACCGACAAGAACCAAAGGGAGACATGGCACCATGTTTTTGCTGACGGTGACCTGAAGACGGCCAACCTTTACATCAACCCTCAGTACGAGGAGTTGGAGCTCCTCCAACCGACCGACAGCAGCGTCTGTTCCGAGGGCAAAAGATGCTGCGCTGTCATCCCCAACTCTGCCACGGCCACGTCAGCACTGATGGAGACGGCATCCATCGGAGGTGGGCACGCCGCCAGGACCAGACTGAGCCGATTCCAGCATCAGTTCAATTACGGCGCAGGGAAGCGCCGATTGTCGGTGAGTTACACTTGACCTTTCCCAAGTTAACATATTTTAGCTCTTCCAAGAACACAGGGCACCAGAAAACTATCCCAATTTAATTTTAGGGCAAAAGTGGCAAACAGATATGAAAGCCGTCTAAAATTGTGAATTATGTTAAATTTATTTATGTTGGAGCTAAAAATTAAAACAACCGTAAAATAAATTCGAGAAATATTGATGTTTATCGACGGTGTTAAACTTTAATCACTCTATTAAATAGTTTTTAAATGCACTTACAATCTGTTTAATAGTATTTTATTAATGTGATAACCATTTGGTGAAATATACCTCGTAGGTATCTGTAAATTTCAACAGATTTCCAAACAAAATATAAATATAAATGTAAATTTCAACTGATATCCACAAAAAATATAATATTAGTTTCATCTTATTTCCACACAAAAATAAAAAGTTTATCTCAACTGAGCTTCACCAGTTGAATTAGTAGAACATTTAATATAATATACTGTATTGGTTTGAAAACCCCTGTCCCCTCTGTACGATTAAAAGTAACATCGTTGACGACCTTCCCCAATACTTTAATTGCTGGGTTTTCAATTTTAATACTATCTATTGAAATTTTACTAAACATATTTGTTTTAAAACTTGAATAGATGCCAAAATAGTTCATATAATGCTTTAGATAGTCTCAAACAATGGTTATTCAAGAATTTTTAACTCTAGTCCAAAAAAGCAAAATAGTTGTACAAAAGTTTTTTATCATTGATATTTCAAGTATCTTATATATATTTGATAAGCCCGTTTCCGGTAATAGAAATTACGAAGAAATGGCTAAACAAATTTTGACAAACGACCACTCATTTTAATGGTTAGTAGTCCAGGATGTCGGGAAAAATAGTAGTTTTCCAGGAAAACCCAATTTTCACAGAGAATTTTCATTTTTAAAATATTTGTTTAGTCACCATGGAAACCGTTATTTGCTTCATGGCTGTAAATCTCTAAATAAAATATATCTCTTTGGCTAAAAAAATAATAACTAAATCTTCATTAATAATTGTTGGTCCGAGCACATCACAATTTTCTCTTTGGCTGCTGGTCATAACATATCTAAATTGAGATTCCTAAACTGGGAAAACATTAATTATTTATTGGAATGTTGTTATCGTTAATTCACATTTAAATCAATAATAGTGAGCACAATTCAAAAATTAAGAGGTTAAGTTGTTAAATTCGTGAAAATATGGTCTATGTTTTGTTTCGCACGCGATAAAATTATGTTTAAATATGTTTTAGAATGTATTATAAGCTCAAAAACGATAAAATGATTTTGAATAATGTTAAAAAAAAATAGCCATTTTAACTATCTAAGTATGAGTTTTGGTGTTCTTTTTTTTTTAAATAATGGGTTTTGATGTTCAATTTAGCTAAAAGTAACACAATATAAATACATAAATTAGCTATGTTTTCATTTTAACGCTTAATTTAGAGGATATGATATTTAAAAGTGATGTTTTGTGTACCCCTTATATCTCTTCACATTCTTACAAATACAGTAAGTTTAGTTATGTTTCCATGTTGATACTTAATTTTACGGGAATGATATTTCAAGGTACCGTAATATTTTGCGTACCACATCTATATTTTCACATTCTCTCTTTCTCTATCAGATTCTCTCACACTCTCTCCCCTTACACACACACACTCACTATATAAAACACTCTATGATATAATTTTTTATCATTCTCTCTCTCTCTCTCACACACACTTTCTACTCTCATATACATTCTTTATCCCACAATACCTCTCACATTACTATCTTTATTATACTCTCTCTCGTAAGCTCTATATAAAACGCCCTTTATCAACCGCTCTCTCTCTCTCTGAAACGCTCTCTTATCTCTCAAACGCTCGCTCACTCTCTCTAAAACGCTCTCTCTGTCGAACGTTATATCTCTTGAACGCTCTCTCAGAAACCCCTTCTTTCTCTTTCAAACGCTCTCTCTCAAACTCCCTCTCTCTAAAACTCTCTCTATCTCAAACTCTCTGATTCAAACTCTTTTCTGAATCACACTATCTCAAACTCTCTCTCAATCTCACTTTCGCACTCACTCTCTCTCTCACGCTCACTCTTTCTCAATCTCAAACTCTCTATCTCAAATTCATTAGCTCTCAAACCCACTCTCCTTCTCAAACCCACTATCAAACTCTGACCCAAACTCTTATTCAATTTTACTATCTCAAACTCTCTCTCAATCTCACCCTCTCTACCTCAAACTCTCTATCTCTCAAACCCACTCTACTTATCAAACTCACTCTCACTCTCTTAAACTCGCTTTCTCAATTTTCTCTCTAACACTTTCTCTCTCAAACTCTCTCTAACTCTTTCTCAATCTAATTTTCTCTCCCTAAGCTAATACCTCCCCCTCTAATTTTCTTTCTCAAACTTCCTCTCATACGACCTTACAATTTCTATCTCTTTCACACAATATCTCTACCAAAATTTTATACTCTCTCTTTCTCACCCACACACACACACTTTCTCACACACTTTATCACGCATCCTCCCAAACATATTATCTTTCTCTTTCTCACACAATTTCTCTCACTTTCTCTCACTCACACTCTCTCTCCTTACACACACATTATTTTTCTCTTCTCCCAGTATTTCTCTCTATAACACATAATCATACTCTCACTTTTAATCGCTCACTCACTCGATCTCTCTCAATGGCTCATTCTCAGTCTCTTACACTCACTTTCTCACACCTCACACTCACTGTCTCACACTCACACTCTCATTATCATACTCACTCAAACACCTCCTTTAATTTTCCCTCTCACATTTTATCACTCTCTCGATCATATATCTTATATATAATTTGATAAGCCCGTTTCTTGTAATAGAAATTACGAGGAAATGACTCAACAGTTTTTGACAAAAGAGCACTTATTTTAAAGATTAGGGAATCAGGATGCCGGTAAAAATAGTGGCATAAAATTAAAACCCAATTTTCCTAGCGAATTTCCCATCTTTTTCTTCTGTGTGGGCAGTGGTTCATCTGTACAATAATTCTTTGTTTACTTCACCACGGAAACCATGATTTGTATCTAGCTGTATATTGGTAAATAAAATATTTGTCTTTATTTAAAAATAATATTGGCTCAATTGTTACTTGAGTGATTTAGTGAAACAAATAGAGGTCTGGGGAATGGGTCGTTTCGATGTTCTCATTGAGGTAAGAAGGGGGGAAATATACGTTTTTATTCAAATTACACACCGAAAACTAAATATCTAAGAAAATTTGATAGCCTTTGACGAGTAAACTTCTAACTAAAAAGTGAGTGAGGACTAATTATATTGATCCTTTACCAATAAAAAGTTTAAAATACATTTTAGTGCAACAATCTGCCGCCATCACTGCAACGACCCACTAGCAGGCCTACTTTATAAAATGGTGATTTATTTCTAATAGACCACGCATTTATATTAATAAAATGAAGAGTTTGTTTGTCTGTTATGGGCGTTGCGTGATATATACCTTATGCAGAGGGCTGAAATTGAAAATATTAGTAGGGTCTATGCCCAAACATGTGCACCTAGAAGATGTAATTAAAAATTTTAATTATACTTTTTTAAATTTATTAAATTTATTATAAAATGAATGCAATTCATTGCGTGGTTTCTTTGGGCAACGCTGTGTACTTCTGCTAGTTAGTATAAACCCAACTAGAGAAACATAAAATACTGTACAGCGTACAATGAGAGGTGGCCAGAATGGAGCGAGCGAGCGACCGAGCGCGCGCGCTTGAAAGATAGAACTGGTTCTATTTTTCAAGCGTACGCGCTCGACCCGCTACAGTCTAGTTTACAGGCGCTAGGAAATATTATTGTATGTTGGTTCATTGAGTGCTAGAAAAATTTATCATTTTGATATTTTTACTATTATCGATAGGTTTAGCGCACTTGCTACTAACGGCCTAATTTAATTGGTAGGATCCTCGCAAAAAAAAACTTTGCGTTTGGTAACGTCACGGCTCTAGGGCTCAGGATATAACGTTCAGCTCAGCCGAAAGGAGGTTTTGGAGGAGCTTAAAGAGAAGAGATCATATGATAGGACACGTCACATCCTAAAGCATGACAATACGATGAAGAGAGACGTATAGGGTAATGTGTAAGGGGGAAATGCCAGGAGGACACCTAGAATGGAATTTCAAAGTACTTGCTTGCGATGGACTGAAATGGAGTGGTGAAGCCAGCCAATCATAAGATTGATAACTGAAAGAAGCTCAGCCGATGTGGTTATATATGCAGTCTTGTAGTACAAACATGCTTTATTAACTTTGAACTTCACACGCTCACAAAAATGTTATGCAACTCCAACTATAAACGCCAGATTTCCAAAAAGTTATATTTTCGAGTGTTTTTTCATGTCACTATCATTAGGTGTATCAATTGTTGTGTTCAATGAGGATGCAAAGGATCATGAGGACAAACAGAAATTATAAAGATGATTAGATTATTTTAACTAAAGCTGAGCGAGTCAAGCGGATTGTGAGGAAATATTGTGATTGGCTTAGAGCTTGTCACTCGACCATTTTTCTTATTTGATCTTGTTTTTCCGATGAACGTGTGAACAAGTTATAATGTAGTTGATTTTTGGACTGCTCTCATATATTTAAAAAGTCATGGCTGAAGGTATTTTTCTTTAAAGTATCGTATGTAAATTATCCTTTTACTTCATCCATGGAGAATCACGCGTTTTCGCAGAATAGTCTGTAAAAGGATTTCACCAGAAAAACTTGTTTATTTTTCTCAAAATATAACTCCGCAGTATTTAACAAACTAGCAAGAAAAGCCAGCTCCCTATATCCAATAGGAAGCTAGCTTTCACTGCACCTGTTACAGAGAAATACCTGATTGGTTACTCTTGACAGTGTCATGAGAGGTTCAAGAAGCAAGGAACACATCCGCATATAAGCTAAATGTACGTAGAAAGATACACAGAATGTGCCGGTGAAGTAGAGAGGGTAGACGTAGACAGATTGTGCCGTAGAAAGAGCGATAGTAGACGTAGAGAGAGGGCCGGAGTAAACATACAGTAGATATAGAAAATGTGTATCAACGATAAAGTAAAAGTAATCACAGTCAATACAGAGTTTAATTTCAACAAAGTGTAAAGAAAGAAATAATAAAGCGTGTACAACATAAACAGTTGTATTTATATCATCAACATTCCATGTCACAATAATTGGCGCTCGAACACGGAGCTATAAATACCAATTATATCTAATATTATTCCATATCATCAGAATTGTC